>APFE030542608.1:0-24249 GCA_000404065.3 Pinus taeda | reverse complement strand
ACATCATTGTCTCAATGGAGCACATCATGTTATCAACCAGTGAAAAGGGTGATCCCAAAGTAATATGTAGTTAATTATCTGGTAGGAACAATGAGTTCGGATGATGCTCCCATGTCAGAAGAAGCTCAAATGAAGCTCAAACGTGGAGCCATGAAAGGAGGGCTCAGCACCGCAGAGGTTTGTATTGCATTTGGTATTATTTTACCTATGTTTCTATTTATTGTTAAATGTGATCCAAACTTATTGCCAGGTCTAAAGACTGGGCAATAAATGTTATTCAGACATATGTCTTTTGCAATGGGCATGAGCCAGAGAAACATCAGGTAATAACCATTTAAAATATTTTAACAATCTTGAAATATATGTTTTACTTCGAACTGAAATTTTTGTAACGAATTACACATTGAACAAACTATTTCAGTTCCATTTCAAATCCCATTTCAAATCGGACAGTATATATCATTTGGTGTTGTCCTTGCAAATCTCGGCAGGGACTACCGCCACGGCATTGGCTCCTTGTTGTAATATAACTCAAATACCTTCCCACGTAAATTTGATAAAACATCACTTGAAAAAGAATATTACATTTATACTAATAGTATTATTATAATATAACTTAAATACCTCCTACATAACTTTTATAAACATAAGGGAAAAGATATTTAATATTACTATATGCCTAGCTAACCTAATAAGGTCGATCTCTAAATTTTTAGTATAAGACATAGAACTAGAGATCAGTTTCCTAAAAGAAATATGCGTTGTGTTAGCAAAAAAAAAATTGTTTTCAACTCAAGCCTCTTTCCACTTATATATAAAAGTAATGGTATGTGCCCAGATTATTTCAACAGATAATCCATTATAATCAAAAGAAAAAAAAATTATATTTTGTTGCGGATTAGGTAACAGATGCATCGGAACATGAAAGAAAATACTACAAAGATCAAAATATATACTAGGACGAACTAGAACATGCAAAAGATAACAATATATAGTATATACTAGTGCACTGGGCTTTATAATAGAATTAAATCATTAAACCGGGCGTATCTGCTGATTTGTTCTTCTCCGTCTGATGATTCCTTGTTATCTCTGCCTTGCCATTCACGTCCATCTTGTACTTCCCTGTTCGTAGACTTGGTGGACATGGAACATTTTTGTCGTGATGAGGCCCGCAAGATTTTTCCGCTAACCCAGCTTCGAACGACGAGCCAACAATACTCCTTTGAGGCGGCGGTGGCGGTTTTCGAAGATTGTGCTCGGGTTGACCGTCTGCAAGTGATTGCCATAGAGCTAAACCTTCTACTGCTACTGCCGCTTCAACGGAAGAATGAACATTCATTCTTTTATCAGTAATCCCATGCATTGGCGTGCAACTGGCGGAGACTTCATTTAACAACAACGTCATCACAAATAAGAGGAGAGCAGCATCTACAATAACAGACATACTGATTTTCATCTGCATGGGCAATGACATTATCAGTTTACTTCTGTATTAAAAACGATGTGTCAGGAATGACAACTTTTACGCCCTTAATCGGATATCACCGAAAAGATCGGATGATGAATAACAATAGATGGTTCCTAGCTATTGGTTGGACATAACAAAAATTATGGCAGAAATGCTGTGTACGTCTTTGCAATTGCACATAAACTATTTTATGAATATAGAATACTCATAAAGGGGCATAGTCTATAGATACATGACGGAGAAGGGGATGGGAGGCGGATCCGAATTTCTAGATCTGAAGTGGTGAATAAATCTGAATATGGAATTGAATTCGAATTAATTGTAGTATATAATATGAAGGGAGTCTTTGTTCGTAGAGCACACGGAACGGCAGTTGTCTATAATGAGACTTTTTGGAAGTCTTTCTGGTGGGTTTTCCTGGTCAAAATTCGGCAGCAATTTATTGGAATCCCAAGTTTGATAGCTAGTTTCTGCACAATAAAGTCGTCCCATAAGTTTTTCAGGGTGCTGAATCCAAATATGCTGTTAAAAAACCATTTTAACTGCAACAAATCAAGATTTAACCTCAATTTCTTTTGCAGAATTCCGTCACCAGAATTTCCAAAAAGTCACATTATATACAACTCCCACGGAAGGGAGTCTTTGTTCATAGAAATTGCCGTGGATCAAACATATTTTAGCGTTCAATCTTGCGACCTCAGAATAGATCGTTTCAAACATCATGCATGTAACAGAGTCCAACAGAGTCTATTGGAGAGCGCTAGGAATGGAAATATATGACCGGGGTTGCGATATCTGATTCAACTTTGTTCATGGGGAACTCATAGAGACCATTTGGTTCTTCCACTTATTGAATGATTATGTTGAATCGATGAGCGTAGGGGATCCCCTGAAAGAATAGGAATGTTTGATTTACCATCGCTTCCGGGTAATCCGACGTGACCATTCGACTCTTTTCGCGTGTTAACTACCCGATTTCATCGGAGAGGAGTGCGAGAGGAGATAATAGTTGTGTTTCCACGGTCGGCGATGTAAAACTGAAATGTGAATGATTATAAAATTTGTATTTTAATTTGAAATAATAATGGTTATTATTAAAATATTATATTAATTATTATATTTTTATAAAAAATTATTTAAAATAAAGATGAATAATAATCAGGAATATTAGTAAATATATAAGAAATTACAATTTTATATATGTGTTATTTATATTGTGATCAAAAATAATGTATTTAATCATTATTTCTCAGTCTAATATTTAATATAATATGAAGGAAATGAATAATACATTTAATTTTTTAAGACTTAACTTTTTTTCTAAATTTATCTAAAGCATAAAATAAGCCAATAAGATCTTGAATTAATTGTTAAAAGTAATTTGCTAAATCTAAATAATAAAAAATAAGATAATATCTTTAATATAAAGGTAAGTTTAAAAGTGATAAATTTTATAACTGAAAACTCAATATCTAGACACACAAAAGAGCCACATTCATTATTCTTTGTTCATAACTAAAACCTTTTATGATCATGATTGTGTAGCAATGTTGGTTCATGTTGTCATTCACTCCCCTACTAATTTGAAGACTTAGTACCACTTTTTACAAGCTCAGTGAAGTCAATCATCATGAGATTGATCCACCCACAATGACAACCATTTTTGAAACCAAGAGAGAGCGCCAGAGAAACCAGAAAAAGTCAAGCTTCTTATGTAACTTTATCCATATCTAATTAAAATTTAACACAAATTAATGTTTATAAATATATTTAAATACATATCTTTAAATTTTTAAATTGACACGCTTACATTGCGGGAGCTCTCTGAGGTCACGGAGCGCGCAAATGGTACCCAGCAGTAGCTAGGGTTTCTGCAATCTGCGACGGTAGGTTCCCTGCACAGCGCAATCAGACCTGACAGCGGCAGAGGGATCATTCAGAACGCGGGCTGAACAAGCGGATCCAATGGATCCCCCCCAGGGGGAGGGGGCAGCGAATCCGCCCATCGATGGGAACCAGTAAGGACCTGAGGTTAATACTAATAATGTTTCAGAAAATAAGGACAGATCCACAGAGGAAACGCAGAACACGGAGGACACTCAAGCACCACACGAAAATCCAAAGGTTAGTTCATCTACCTACAAACCTGTTGCTACTCATAGACCGGAAGTTGAACTACCCAGCCATCGAATCAATGCAAGAATACAATATATGAGAGATCATGCTCTCATAGGCAAATTTATGGGATTCTGGCCAACAGAAAAGGCACTAAGAAGCTGGATTAATAGCAAATGGAGGCCAAAAGGCGAAATAATCCTTCTTCTAGGACCAAAAGGGTTCTTTACAGCTATTTTTAACTGCTTGGAAGACAGAAATAGAGTATTTGATGGAGGGCCATATTTCTTCAACTCTGCAGGGCTCTATCTCAGAGAATAGGTAGCACGCTTTAACCCAGATAAGGAAGACCTAAGCTATGCACCTGTATGGATTCGTCTCTATTAGCTTCCATGGGAATACTGGGATGAGGACTCCTTAAAATCCATTGGCTCGGTGCTAGGAGATTTCATTAAAGTTGCAGAAGAAACAAAAATCGTGAGATACACTACATACGCCTCCTATGCCAGGATCTGCGTCTATATGGATCTGAAGCAACCCTTGCCTGATACGGTGCGACTCTTTCATGAAGATCACGATTGGATCCAGGTGATTGACTATGAGCATGTGCCCTTTCGTTGTCGGAAATGTCATGCTCTAGGACACCTTTTCAGAGACTGTCCCCTGAATAAGAAGCCGGAAACTCAAAATAATCAAGAGCCACAATCGCAGGATGGTTTTACCAAAGTAACAAACAGAAGACGTGGGAGCAATAAATCAAATGCATCTCCTAAGACAGCGCTAGAGGATAAATCCCAGCCCTCTACAAGTAACAGCTTCGGGGTTCTTTCAAACACTGAAACACAGGAAGAACCTAGAAAGGAAAAGGCGGCACTCCCTGTTACCAAGTCGGGGGAACCAAATTTGGATCAGCAAGGCGAAAAGATCCAGTCGGATACAGAAACATGGAGCAATCCGGCAATGGACATAGACAATCCAACACAAGGCAAGAACAAGGGGAAGGAGGCAGAAGAAAGCTTTCAAGAAACACACTTTATGGAAGACGACAGTGAACCAATCGATATTGGGGAATTTGATATTCTGGGTCTAGAACAAGCTTGTAAATCAGGTAACTTTGACAAAATTCCTGAAACTCAAGTTGATAACTTAGTGGAAATTCTGAATAAGGCTCAAAAAAAGTACTCTCTAGGGGTACAAACAGGCAGTCAATGGGACGGAAAATTTGCATCCAAAGATAGCAAAAAAAGGGGACGGAAAACAGCTCTAGACCGAACAATCAAGATTGGAGAGGTCTTGGTCGAGTCTGACAGATATGCCAAACTCACCAAGTATTATAACACCAACCCCAAACCTTCTCAATGAAGCTAATATCCTGGAACATAAGAGGGCTCAATAGCCCAAGGAAAGGGAAACTCCTAAAAAACTTGATAATGGAAGAAAAACCAACTATTCTATTTGTACAGGAGACTAAATGCAATTCGAACATCTTGGAAAAAATTGCAGCCAAAGCTTGGCTAGGAGGTCTAGTTACAGTTGTAGATGCACAAGGGGCTTCAGGAGGACTTGCTATCCTATGGGATACAAGGAAAATTCAACTAGATAATATACATGCCAACAAAAACTTCATTCAGGCTGTTTTCCATCTAATGGGCACAAACATCTATGGCCACATCACAAATGTTTATTTCCCACAAGAGACTCAGCAGAAAGCGACAATTCTAAATACAATATCGCAACTCAATTCAGATCGGGCTCATCCGCTTTGGGTAATAGGAGGAGATTTTAATATGATAGCTTCAATAGAGGAAAAGCTAGGCGGGCGCTGCAGAATCAACAGGGACGGATCTCTCCTCAAAGATTTTGTTCAAAACAACTGGCTTATGGATTTACCTACAGCAAATGGCCTCTACACCTGGACGAACATACGCGTAGCTCCACTGCAAATAGCATCCCGCCTGGATAGGTTCCTGATTTCAGATAATGCAATTCACTTAGGAGGAGAATTCACAGCCCACATCATTCCATTCTCTGGATCGGATCATTGGCCGATAGAGCTGCTCTGGAATAGGCCAGGTAATAACATCAAAAAACCTTTTCGATTCGAATCATTCTGGCTTTCCCATCCAGATTTCAATGAGTTCATAAAAACAACATGGCAAAACTGTAATCCGAATGAGAACTCCAAAATGGCAAGATTCCAAAAAAAATTGAAGTTGCTCAAGGGAGAAATAAAGCGTTGGAACAAAAACACTTTTGGCAATATTTTTAAGGAAAAGGAAAAGCTTCTTCAAGAACTTAAAAATACTCAGCAAAGAATAATCCTAGAAGGGTGATCAACAGAACTCGCACTAAAAGAACAAGAAATGGAAGAAAAACTTCTGGAGCGAGAGCGACAGGAAGAAGTTCTATGGCAGCAGAAATCCAGAATCCAATGGCTGAAGGAGGGGGAGAAGAACACCAAGTTCTTTCACAAGACCACAGTGCAACGGAGAATGCGAAATCAAATCTCACAGGTTACCAATGTCCAGGGAGTAAAATTTGAGACACAGGAAGAAATAGAACAGGAATTTCTAAGATACTTCAAAGGAATGAGTCAAGAGCCAAACATCAACAGAGATGAGGCAATAGATAGCATCACTAGGCATATCCCGCGTCTGATAACAGAGGAGCAAAATACTCTACTTCTCAAGCCGATCAGTCTTCAGGAGGTGGAAATCGCGGTGAATTCTTTAAAAGCGAGTAAAGCTCCGGGTCCTGACGGCTTCACGTCGAATTTCTTTCAGTACTTTTGGGAGCTAATAAAATGGGAAGTGTGGCAAGTTGTAGAAGAATCTTGCAACATGCTATGGATGTATCCGGGCCTGAATGCAACATTCATTGCTCTAATACCTAAATCGAAGGAGTCCAACTCTCCTGATAAATATAGACCCATTGCCTTGTGCAATATCATCTATAAGATTGTCTCCAAGGTAGTGGCGCTTCGACTGAAACCAATGCTCCCCTTTATCATCTCTCCAGAACAATCCAGCTATGTCGAGGGAAGGCAAATTACAGACGGAATAATCCTCACCCATGAGATTATTCATTCCCTCAAGCAAACAAAAAAACCAGGTATGCTTCTAAAAATTGATCTATCTAAAGCCTTCGATAGTATAAGCTGGGATTACATGCAAAAAATTTTAAGAGCTTTCGGTTTTGCCAATGCTTGGATACGCTGGATCAGTAATCTCATCTCTTCATCTTTCTTTTCAATTCTCATTAATGGGATTCCCTCCTCAACCTTTCATCCCTCTAGGGGCTTAAGACAAGGAGATCCACTGTCGCCTTTCCTGTTTATCATCATGGCGGAAGGTTTAGGAAGAAGAATCAATACAGCTATCCATTCCCAAACCCTCAAAGGCATTAACCTCCACCGAGCCTCCACCATTTCTCATCAGCAATTTGTGGATGACAACATGATCTTTGGGCATTCCTCTGTTCAAGAAGCCAGATCTCTAAACACTCTGCTTGACAACTTCTCTAAGGCCTCTGGAGCTCTTATTAATAAAGTCAAATCCCAGATCTTCTTCTTCAATACCCACCCGACTACTCAACGAGCCATAGCTCGCATTTTAGGCTTCTCCATTGCTTCATTGCCTTCCAAATATCTAGGAGCCCCCCTCATTGCCTCTACTCAGAAACACTCATCCTGGACCTCTCTTCTGGAAAGGCTGGAAGCCAAATTATTCCTCTGGACTCATCGATCTTTAAATATGGCCAGCCGGCTAGTGCTAATCAAGGCGGTTCTCCAATCCATGCCATTATACTTATTTTCAATCCTTGCAGTGCCAAAGTGGGTTTTAAAAGCTATCAAAAAATTACAGCGAAATTTCCTATGGGGCAGCACAGGACCTAACAGAAAATGGGCACTAGTCAAATGGGAGAAAGCCTGTCTCCCAAAAAAGGCAGGAGGAATCGGTCTTCGAGATCCAGAACATAGCAATGCGATCATGGGAGCAAAAATATGGTGGAAATGGCTATCTTATCCAAGCACACTATGGGCTAGATTATGGACAGCAAAATATGCTAGCAATATGCCCCTGGAGGAGCGCATAAGAATGTCGGAAATAAGCAAAGGCTCAACAATATGGAACTCAGCCATACTGCACAGAGATCTAATCCAAAAACACAGCTTTTGGGAGGTGAAGGACGGTGGTATAGCTCGATTCTGGACAGACTCATGGCAGCAATTCCCAAGCCTTGCGAATCTCATCCAAGGAGTGCCCGCTTACAATATTCATCGAGAGGAAAAGGTCAATCACTTTTGGTCCTCCAATAACGATTCAGATCACAGAATCTAGAAAGAAGCTCGTGAGATTCTACCAGACAGTTCGGAGGATGTTCAATGCGCCCTAGCAGAAGAGCTTCAAAAGAGGAAAATTCTCAAAGAGATAGATCAGGATAAACTAAGGTGGGGATACGAAGAGAAAGGCACATTTACAACTAAAGAAGCATACCACATCATTCTAAAAGACCAGCTAATCAAGGACAAGTTGTGGGAGAAAATATGGAGTCCACCCATATGGCTGAAGATCTCCACCTTTCTCTGGCTTCTGTCTCACAATCGAATCCTCACCTGGGATAATCTCAGAAAAAGAAAATTTGTTGGTCCCTCAATTTGTCTCAACTGTAAACTGGAGGAGGAATCTGCGGTTCATCTTATGCAAATTTGTACTTTTGGCAGAAGAATATGGGAGAGAGTCTCATTTCGCTGCCAGAAGGAAGGCCGAGTGTTGGGAGACATAAATAACACCATATGTAACTGGCCTCACAAGCCCTATCAATGTAACATTCTCAATACGCTCTGGCAAATAATTCCAGGTATTGTAATGTGGAACATATGGAAAGAGCGGAATCGTAGAATTTTCAAAACTCAGGCAATGGATTTGGAGCAAGTATGGATAATTATACACAAGAATATTCAAGAAACCCTGTCCACTAAATGCTGGTCCCAGGAGGATTTCCCATCCAACAACAAGGAACAAGCGATATGGAATAATTGGCAAATCCATATACAATACTCCAACTCTTCTCCAGGCAATTCTGTCAGACAGCAAGATACACCAACAAATTGGTCTCCTCCGCCTATCAACATGTACATGCTCAACTTTGATGGGGCTTCAAAAGGAAATCCTGGCACCACAGGATATGGAGGAGCCATAAGAAATCATCAGGGTAAAGCGCTCAAAGTCTTCTTTGGCTCTATAGGATGGAATACAAACAATGCAGCAGAATTGGAAGGACTATGGAGGGGACTCAAAATTGCACAAAAGCAGAGATATTCAGCCCTAATAGTCGAAGGGGACTCCCAAATCATAATAAATATGGCGTCAAAGATCCAACAAGGATCAGAGTCTCAGAAGGTTAGTAGAAGCTGGAGAATGGTCACCAGGCTTGAGCTTCTTCAATTATGGCTAAGGGATAACAAAGCCATAGCTTTTAAACATATCAGGTGCGAAGGGAACAAACTAGCATATTTCTTGGCCAATCTAGGAGTGGACAGGGGGAAGGATCATTTCGAAGGATCACTACAGGGCAATGCTTCGGAGACAGAATGGTCCACCTTCCAGGAGATCCTAAGAAAATATATACAGACGAGGGCTCAAGAACACTCGGATGCGGGTGTCAATTTGTGAATTAATGTGACATGTGCCAGCCACGCGCAGAGGATAGCGGGCCACGACACAAGCATATGGCGATTGCAGTTAATGGGCTAGCCTCCGCCCCAAGGACATTCAATGCCCTTCAATGCGTTTCAATGCGGCCTCGGTCCCAAGGGATAGCAGAAGGAATTTACAGTATGGAGGAAACATTCTATGATGTCAGTTTGCATTTGCAGGACGAGAATTGGGGATCGGAGAGGGAAAGGCACGCCGAACAGATAAGGAAAGAGGAGGGAGGCTTTGGTGGCAGCAAGCCTTCCCTCAAGCCTGAACTTTGTACCGTTCAGACATTTAGCTTTCGGCATTTACGGGAGGCCTCGAAAAGGTCTAAGCTAAGGTCGAGTTCTGTCGGTGGGGTGCAGTGCGGAAGTGGGAATTTTCTGGCCATCGAGCTCTCTCCCTGCAATTCCGAGGGGGACAGCGAAATCCTGGAGGCTCTTCTCACTCTTCAGGTGGCACCAGAACACCCTGTTCATCTCATGGCTCCTCGAACGCGTGCAACTCCTCGCCGTGGGCGCAACTATGGGCAGAGGGGAAGCTCAGGAGGTAGGGGCAATTACAGCCCACGACGTATTTCTCCCCTTGCATGCGCGTCGCCCCCTTCTTTTGAGTCGGAAGACTCCGGATTCACCATTAGCAATTATGTGCAGTCGGCAAAATTCCAATACAAGCGAAGGACCAATAACCGCATTGTCACGGCTCTGATCACTGTGATTTTCTCTGAAGAGGATGAGGAGGAGGGAAGCTGGAAGGCAGAAACCGAGGAAAAGATGCCTCCCTCCTCGGACAACTCAGCGCAGAAGAAGGATTTAGAAGATAGCTCATATAGCCCTGCATCCCAAAGCAGGCTAGAAGAAGAAAGCACCTTGGGGTACTCTGAGGAGCAGGAAGAGGCGTTAAGGGAAATTAGCAGTCTGAAAGGTAAGGAACCTATGGAAACATCTCAGCGAACCACGGAAGATCAACCAGCAATTCAAGTCAGCAAGCAGGCTTCACCTCAGAGTCGTGCTCTGGACCAGGAACGTGATACCTCTCATGCCAATATCTTGTTCCTCAAGTTGCCGCCAGGAATCGAAAGGATTGAAGATATCCCAGACAGGATGGAGGTTACATGGGAGCGAGATCTGGATAAAGAAGCTGAGTACAATCAGAAGAATCTCAAGTAATGTTCGTCGTTCTGGGGGTAAGCCTTCGGCTCTGGGTGTAAGGAGTTTTTTTGCTGTTTTTCTATGTTTCTGCGTTGTTTAGTTCATGTTCTTATGGTTCGGCTTCATCCATTGAGCGACAGCGACACCATGCATCGAGGTTGGCAGCATTCTCCGAAATGCTGCACACAGTCTATGTTTCTTTTGACTTGTTTTGTACTCCTGGAGAATTCCAAGTTTGTTATGACTGCTCTCTCTACTTTAAAACCTTTTACTATAGATGTCATTTTTTCCTCTGTCACTTACAAGCAGAAGAACAGGGTCTCTATGAACAACTTTGAAAGAGAGTTGCCCATTCACTCTTAGAGGCTAAAACCTCTTGTAAATATTTTTTCAATTTCTTTAATATAATTAGTTTAGTCTTTGCCCAAAAAAAAAAAAAATTAAATTAACACATTTGTATAACAAATATAATTAAAACATATCAAGTGGGTAATTTAAAACATCCACTCATATTTTTATTATTTTAAATAATATTTTAAGATTTTGTTTCTCCCCTCTTTTTTTCCTTAAAATGTGTGAGATAGTCAAAATATGTTATTAAAATACAGTGACGGTTAGTAACAACAAGCAATTGCTAAAAAATCCTTAGCACATACAATCTAAAAAATATTTTGAGAAGGGGTGGATGGCAACTAAGGCCAAATAGTCCTTTCCACGCTACCTACCATAATAGTTTTCCTTGGATGGCAACTAAGGCCAAATAGTCTTTTGCCGGCTACTTTCCATAATAGTCTTCTTCCAAAAGTCCTTTTTTATTCTAATGTCTAATTGCCTTTTTATAACGAAAACTCACACATTTTCTTCAATTAGACTTGCTGATGTATTTAAACTATTTGACATAATTTATATTAATGATGATTTAATTTAGGAGAATAGAAACCTCATGCCCATGATGTTATTTTATACATGGATATTATAATTGAGAGTCCCTGTATACACTTGTGGAGCAGGCGATGCTAATGCGGGTGGAATATTATATGAAAATTTGAGAAGTTCATTGAATTTGAAAGGTATGTGTAACGTAGCTACGACAATTGTTGCAGTAGTTGTAATGGGACAAAGCTTAAGCAAGAAGATGGTACTAAGAAACCTAAAATATTTTGACATTATTTATTTTTCAATAACCATACTAAAGTTATGTGTCAGACCTATGTTCAATTAGGTGATATTTCAAGTATTTGAAGCAAGATTTGTACAATAACGTCTCTTGTGATCTAGCATTTGAAAGCCAGTATCCTTAAAATTGCAATGGGGATTTGTTTTCCATATTATGGTTGATAGGTAGTGTAACGCTATATAGGAATGGAAATGTATAATTTAGGTATTGTGAATATATAGATACATTTTGGACATTTTGGAAGGAAAGTTCCTTTTTCACCTTTGATTTTTTTGTTTTTTTTTGTTTAAAAACATTTTTCATTTTAGAAAGAAAGTTCATTTTCACTTCTGATTTCTCTATTTTCACTCTTGAGCATGCCAAGAGCAAACATTTTGCATTTTTGAAGGAAAGTTCATTTTCATCTATGATTTTTCTATTTTCACTCTTGAGCATGCCAACTACAACTCTTAGTGGGAAAAACTCTTCCTTTTTTTTATAATAAAAGTTGCATTGATATTTCAAAATAGAGTTCAGCGAATAGTAACACACACAGGGGCTGGGAGAGGCATGAATGATATCTCTTGCAATTGTGTGCACAACAATATCTACTTTGCAATGTTGAATTCACCTATCAGATGTGCTTTTTTACAACCTTCTGAAAGTTTTAGTGTTCTTCATGCTATGTTTATAAAAACTAAACAAGTTACTTAGACTTCAAGTTTTCCTAGCCATATTCAGAATGTGAACTATTTCCATTTTTTAGTTTTTACTATTTTATAAACTTAGATATGTTATAAACAAAAGTGGGGAATCAATGAAATAATATTTATTAGTATCACTAGAAAAGTGAGATAATCTAGGATGGAGGAGAGTTGCCTGTGTTTATCAATTTTAATTAAAAAAATATTTTTTTAGTTACTTTATTATCCAAATTTTATTCATATGTATACATATTAAAACAATAACAAAAACCTAGTCAATCAAAGTATTTAAATACATTATTGCTATACATCTTAAATAATAATTATATATTATGCTAATTAGCTAATTATTATAATAAATATGGTAAAAAATTGGATAAAAAACAGTTAAAAAAGATAAGTATTTCATGATTCTTTAAATGATTTTATATTTATTATAAATAAAATTTTAAAATTCTACAATAAAATTAAAATGAATAAAAAAAAGAGGAATGAACAAGTATACTATTTACATTAAAATAAAATATTATAACACCACCCAAACAATAGTTTATTTTAAATTTAAAATATATAAACATTAAAATAAATATAAATATGATTTTTATAATTTTCAATTGGAGTGTAGGTAATAATTAGTTTTAATTATAGCTAGAACTAATTACAACTTTTCATCTTCAAAAATTGACTTTCCTATTTTGGAAAAGGTAAAACATATGGTATACGTCTACAAATACCTCTCTCATACTCTATTACTCTATGAGTTAGTTTGACTAATTATTTAATTCCTCAATCATACCTTGGGTGGTACTTTATGGTGTTCGACTCTTCGTGCACATTCATCATGGTTGTTTGTGGTCACAACGCCACCACTATGGTATCACAACGCCACCACTATGGTATCACTTTGAGTGTGCATGATATTAGTTTACAATATTCCTTCACATCAACTCAATACGATGGTTGACCCATGCTAATTGTCTTACCCCAGCCAATATTACCATATTTTATTGTTTTACCTTTTGTATTAGCCTCATCAGTGTTCATCAGGTTGGAATTCCATCGTTTATTTGACAACTCAGATGATCTCCTCTGCAACAAAAAGGCAAAAATTTGATTCAGTAATCTGCTCAACCACTTTCTTCAACTTCAACAAAGATTAATATGCACGGAATGAATACTTTGGTGGAACTCCCATCATACAGTCTTGACGTTTGCCGAAGTTTCCATGCCTCCACATGTTAAAGTACGACACCACTGGTGAGCTTGGTCCAAAATATTGTGACTATCATTCTTAATTTTGTTGAATATTTTTCATTCAAATACTTAATTATCTCCTCGGACTTGAGTGTTTCTTTTTGTACTTATTTCTGGTATAACTCAACACTCATTTATGATACTCTTATCATAATATTTTGTTCTGGAATTATAACAATATACTCCCATTTAAAATGAACTTCTTCAATAATGTCATCCCAAAACATTTGTGTATTTTCAATTAAACAAATATTACCTTCAAACTTAGTTTTCAACTCTTTTATTTCATCTTGAGTTTCCTTATACTTATTAAGAAGATGATTTTTGTGTTCATCTAATATGTGCTATTACCTCCCCTTTACATTCAACTACTCCTTTACCATGAACAAATCATCTTGGATTTTCTTTAGTTCAACATATGAAATTATGAGCTCTTCCATGACCTTTGTTAATTTCTTTGAGGGTTCATCTAATTTAGTTTGAACCATAATGGGGAAAACATGATTCTTAATTTACTATTGTAAGCTCTGCACTTATTCCTCTAAAATAAATGTCTTTATTTATATCAACTAATTATGCTATTAATAGTTCTTTTTTTTCAACTCGAGGCAACTTAGTTGTTTGAGTGTTCTCAGTTATGGGCATTTTTAAGTTCTTCCGTAATGATTGCACCTCATATTCAATAGAATACACTACATGTCACATAGGGGCTAGTACACTACACAACACACAAGCTAGTCAATAGAAAGGTATGTTGCCATGCATGATTGAGATTTAATGATGCATATAAGTTTACAATTTCGGTGATCTCCCTCACTAGCATTCTCTCTTTGTTTCTATATGTCTATCTACGTGCATAGAAAATGCACCCCTTTATGATTTCATATTACAATGACAAGATCATAACGTGAATCTCTCGATTCTCATGTGATCTAATTTGAAAATACATATTAAAAATTTACAAGGTTAGGAAAACTGTATAGCAAATTTTACAAATTACATTAATTATAAATAGGAGACCCTAAAATTTCACAAAAAAAAAAAAATTGAGACCCAAAACAGAAATGTTTCTCATCATTGAGCCACTCCACCCTCCTTCTATCCCCATGTATTTGGTAACCTTTTTCCATATTTAGGTTGTCTTCAAGCCTTTGGTACACTAGTTTTAGGGACAATTAGGGAGCATAGTTGTCCTTCTATCCCCATGTATTTGGTAACCTTTTTCCATATTTAGGTTGTCTTCAAGCCTTTGGTACACTAGTTTTAGGGACAATTAGGGAGCATAGTTGTCCAGAGCTCTTATAAGAGCCTAGGAGGGGAGTGCTACATCCCCCCTCTCCAAAGCGGCATGCTAAAAAAAAAATCTTTGCAAGAATTGTTGCTCTAGGGCCAATTTCTATGTCTATCATTGACCCTTGTCCCTTTCTTGTTGCTACACTTGCTCATTCCTCTGGAAAGTAGTTGCTAGATTTCGATCCTCTATCCTCCTCCATGATTTACTAACTTTAAATAGACTTTTTTGGATGTTTTACATCATTGTAATGACATATTAGTTGTAACTTAATTGAAATTTTATTATGGTATATATTCGCACGTTGGTATCATGAAATATGATTATGGTTTCGTTTCATATTTTGTAATATTAGAAATACAAAATATATATATTAAATATTAGATGAAATAGATAACTTTTCATATTGAATGGTTTTTGGTAGAACATGAGCCTTCCAGAAGATTGAGTTGATCCTGATATCGTTCCAAATTATGTTGGGTATGGTTCAAACATTCGAGACAATGGTGAGGAGGTAGATGGAGAGGACACCGAGGTAGACCACGACGATGATGACATTGATGATGACTATGATGGTGATGATCATGATAGACATTGTGATGATGATGAGCAATAAGTTGGTAGTAGCTAGTGAAATTTATTATAACTAGTGACATTTATCATATAGACTCCATCATGGATCATCATTGATAAATCGTTATGATGTCTCCTTTAATGTTTATTATCATATGTCTCATTTGCACCTACATTACCATATTGAATTGTATCATTTTGACATGTATTGTTTTGAATTATATCATTTTTACATATATTATATGGGGCTACATTATGTGTAGCTGGTGACAGACCAAATTTTTATTTATTAATAATATAATAATATTTGTTATAGTTTAAAAAAATATATTTTTATTTGATGTCAATGTTGTGGTGTGGTTTGTAACTATAAGAAGCCTGAAAAGGCTATGCTATGGAAATCTCTATGATGTGAATCTGTACCTACATTATGTGTAGCTAGTCATGACCAACTATTTTGTTTATTAACAATATAAAATATCTGTTATAGTTAAAAAAATGTTGTTAGTAGCTATAAAGGAAGCATCATGAGTTCTTAAAATGAAAGTAGAATGTGGCGCTAAAATGAAAGTAAAATTAGATGTTAGATTGGAAGCCATACTTGGAGCTATTATTGGCTCTAAATAGGAAGCTAAATTGGTTGCTTAACAAGAAGAAAAACTGGAGGCTAATTAAGAAGAAAATACCAACACTAAAAGGAAGCAAACCCTGAACCTAAAAGAGAAGCAAACCAATTCACTGAAGATGAAGGAAACCCTCCAACTAAAAGGAAGCAAATAAGAGGTCTAACATGGAACCAATTCTAGAAGAAAGAAAGTTAGCAACAATGGATGTTAAACTAGAAGCAATCTGGGAAGTAAAACCTGGAGTTACCTAGGAAGGTAAAAAAGAGGCAATTAGGTAGTAAACAAAGAAGTAATAATCAAAGAAATACTAGTAGCCAAACATGGCTTAACCTCTGAAGAAATAACTAAATAAATTTAGGTAGCAAATAAACAAGTAATATTGGAAGCAATATCAAAGGCCAGACTTGGCATTGCCTGAGAAGCAAAAAAAATAATTGAAGCACTACTAGTAGCCAAACGTTGCGTTAGTTGTCAAGCAAAAATACAAGCAATTCAGGTAACAAACAAAGAAGTAATTATGGACGCAATATTAGAAGCCAATCTTGGCCTTCCTAAAGTTACAAACAAAGAAGCCATTCAGGTAGAAAACCAAGAAGCAATATTTAAAAAAAAAAGGACACTACAATGGAAGCCATATTAGAAGCTAAAGAATATGCCATAATGGAATCAAATCTAGATGCAAAAGTGATTTTATATTGGAAGCAAAACTTGATGCAACAAAGGTTAGGATTATGCAATCACTAAAGCATAAAAATGTCTAATAATAACGATAACAATAATCACATATGAATTATAATTGAGAGGAAATAAATAAAAAATACACAATACTTTCCTAACCAATGAACCCTGCTAAGAAGAAGGGCCCTATCTTCCTAGGAAGGGCTAGTACACTACACAACACACAAACTAGTGAAAAGAAAGGTATGGCGCCATGAATGATTGAGATTTAATGATAGATGTTGATTTACAATTCCAGTACTCTCCCTTTCTGTCATTCTCTATTTGCTTCGATATATCTATCTCCGTGAGTAGAAAGCACACCGCTTTATAATTTCATATTACAATGATAAGTTCATAACAAGAATCTCTCGATTCTCATGTGATATAATTTGAGAATGCATATTAAAAATTTATAAGGTTCAGAAAATTTTGTAACAAGTTTCCCAAGTTACATTAACTATCAATAGGAAACCTTAATCATTTCAGAAAAATTTCACAAAAAAGAAATTGAGCTCCAACCTGCACCGAACACAGAAATGTTTTTCATCCATGAGCCACTAGATTCTCCTTCTATCCCCATGTATTTGGTAGCTTTTTTCCATGAGTCATCAAGACTTTGGTACACTAGTTGTAGGGGCAGTTAGGGAGCTTAGTTGCTCTAGATCTCTTAAAATAGCCTAGGAGGGGAGCGCTACATTTGCCCTCTCTATAGTGGAATGGTAAAAAAAAAAATCATTCCAAGCATTTTTTCTCCAGGGCCAATTTCTATGTCTATCATTGACACTTGCCCCCTTCTTGTTGCTACACCTACTCATTCCTCTTGAAAGTAGTGGCTAGACTTTGATCCTCTATCCTTCTTCATGATTTACTAACTTTAATTAGATTTTTTGCATGTTTTACATCATTGTAATGACATATTAGTTGTAACTTAATTGAAATTTTATTATGTTATATATTTGCACTTTTATATGATACAATATGATTATGGTTTCGTTTCATATGTTGTAATGTTAGAAATATAACAAATATATATTAAATATTAGATGAAATAATTAAATTTTCATTTTGAATGTTTTTTTGTAGAACAAGATTCTTTGAGAAGATTGAGTTGATCTTGAGATCATTCCATATTATGTTGGGTGTGGTTCAAACATTCGAGACAATGATGATGAGGTAGATGGAGAGGACACTGAGGTAGACGATGATGATGATGACATTGATGATGATTATGATGGTGATGATCATGATAGAGATGATGGTGATGATGATGAGCAATAAGTTGGTAGTAGCTAATATTATCATAGCTACAGACATTTATCATATAGAGTACATCATCATTCATAAATCATTGTGATGTCTTCTTTAATGTTTATTATCATATATATCATTTTCACCGAAATTACCATATTGAGTTGTATCATTTTGAATTACACCATTTTTACATATATTATATGGGGTTGCATCATGTGTAGCTAGTGACATAGCAACAATAATTTTCATTAATATAATTACAAAAATATTGGTTTATAAGTTTATATATATATATATATATATATATAATTATATATATATATATATATATTTATTTCATGCCAATGTTGTGGCGTGGCTTGGAACTATATGAAACCCAAAAGGGATATTCTATGCAAATCTCTATGATGTGAATCTGGCCTAGATTATGTGTAACCAGTCACGACCAACTATTTTGTTTATTAACAATATCAAAATATGGGTTATAGTTAAGAAAAATGTTTTTGATTTGTATAATGTCCATTTCTCTAAAATTTATTTGTAAATTGTATGCTATAAAATATTTCAAGTGAAATATGACTTACTTTATAATCATAAAACGTATTTAATAAACATAATATATTTAACTAATTTAATTGAAATAAAAATTATTAAATAATAAATGGTATCTATAAACGAAGCATGATGAGTTCTTAAAATGAATATATAATGTGACCCTAAAATAATAGTAAAATTAGATATTAAATTAGAAGCCATAGTTGGAGCTATTAGTGGCTCTAAAAAGGAAGCTAAATTGATTGCTTAATAAGAAGATCACTTGGAGGCTAATCAAGAAAAAAATCTCAAAACTAAAAAGAAGAAATCCCTCAAGCTAAAAGAGAAGTAAACCCATATATCTATTTATTTCATAGAAGTTGGCGTGGCTCAAAGATATCTTAGCGTTCAATGTTGTGTCTTCAGAATAGATCATTTTAAACATCATCAATGTAACAAACTCTGTTGGAGATCACCAGGAATGGCAGTATATGACCAGGGTTGCGATATCTGATTCAACTTTGTTGATGGGGAACACATAGAGACCAATTGGAGAGCGCTAGGAATGGAAGTATATGACCGGGGTTGCGATATCTGATTCAACTTTGTTCATGGGGAACACATAGAGACCAATTGGATCTTCCACTTACTGAATGACTATGTTGAATCGATGAGCGTAGGGGATCTCCTAAAGGAATATGAATGCTTGACTCAGCATAGAGACCAATTGGATCTTCCACTTACTGAATGACTATGTTGAATCGATGAGCGTAGGGGATCTCCTAAAGGAATATGAATGTTTGACTCAGCATCACTTTCGCATAATCCGAGGAGACCATTCGATTCTTTTCGTGTATTAACTACCCCGATTTCATCGTAGAGGAGTGCGAGAAGAGATAATACATGTGTTTTCAGGCTGGACGATGTAAAACTGAAACGTGAATGAATATAAAATTTGTATTTTAGTTTGAAAATAATAATTGTTGTTTTAGATTGGTGGTGTTGTTTAGTGTATTTTATTAAAATATTAATAAATTAAAAAAAATCTATATTCTTTAAAATTAAAAAATTAATTAAGTAAAAATAAAATGAATAATAAATCAGGTTCAATATTAATTAATATATATAAGAAATCGCAATCCAACATGTGTTTTTAACATTTGTCAAAAATAATGTAATTCCCAATCATTATTTCTAGTTCTAATATAATATGAAGGAATTAACTAATACAATTAATCTTTTGAGAGTTAACTTTCTTTTTGAAATTTATCTAAAGTATAAAATAATCAGATAAGATCTTGATGAAATTATTAAATGTGATTTGCTAAATTTAAATAATAAAAAATAAGATAATATTTTTAATATAAAGGTAAGTTTAAAAGTGATAAACTTTATAATTGAAAACTCAATATCTAGACACACATAAAAGAGGCACATTGATTATACTCTGTTCATAACTAAAACCCTTTATTATCATAATTGTGTAGCAATGTCGGTTATTGCTGTCATTAACTCCCATATTAATTTGAAGTCTTAGTACCACTTTTTACAAGCTTATTGAAATCAATTGTCATGAGACCAATCCACCCACAATGAAAACCATTTTTGAATCCAAGACAGAGCACACGAAAAACCAAACAAAAATTAAGCCCTTGTGTAACTTTATTGATATCTAATTAAAAAATAGCACAAATTAATATATATATATATATATATTATATATATATAATATATTAAATTTTTTAATAAAAGCCCTTTATACAACAATTATAATTAAAACATAAAAGTTAAAACATCCACTCAACACTTCCTTTTATAATTTAAATTAATGCACTCTCCTATACATGTTAAACTTTGAAACTCTTCTCACAAGACTATGAGTTGGTGCGCTCTTATCTCTATGTGATGTCCCTTTAGGAGGTTTGGAGAGTAAAGATATAAACTAATTTATTTATGAGTATAATATTTTATTTTTTATAATTTTTTAAGTATTTATTTTTGTTTCATATTTTCCTTAAAATGTGTGAACTGGTCCAAACATCTTAATAAAACACAGTGAAAGATAATAAACACGCAATTGCTAAAAAAATCTTCAGCACGTACGGTCTTAAAAAAATTATCCTGATAAAGGGTGGATGGCAATTAAGGGAAAATAGTCTCTTCCAGCGGCCTGCCATAATAATCTTCCTCCAAAAGTCTTTTTTAATTTTAAAGTCTAATTGCCTCTTTATAACGAATTAGACTTGCTAATGTATTTAAACTTTTTGACATAATTTATATTAACGATGATTTAATTTAGGAGAATACTAACATCATGCCCATGATGTTATTTTGTGTCGGGATGTCATAATTGAGCGTTCCTGTATATACTTGTGATGCAGGTGATTCTAATGTGGCTGAAATTTTATATGAAATTTTGAGAAGTTCATTAAATTTGAAATGTATGTGTAGTTTAACGGCGAGAGTTGTTGTAGTAGTTGTAATTTAACCAGGGACAAGGATTAAGGAAGAAGATCTCACTGAACTACCAAAAATATTTTTACATTATTTGTTTTTCAATAACTATATTACAGATATGTTTAATGACTGATATTGAATTAGATTAGATTTCAAGTATTTAAGCAAGATTTGTACAGAAACGCCTTTTGTGACCTAGAAATTTAGAGGTAGTATCCAGAAAGCTGCAATAGGAATTTGTTTTCCATATTACCACTGATAGGCAATGTGAGGCTATCTAAGAACTGAAACGTATAATTTAGGTATTATAAATGTACAGATACATTTTGGTCATTTTGGAAGGAAAGTTCCTTTTTCAACTCTAATTTTTCTTATTATTTTTTTTTTTTTTAAGCATTTTTCACTTTGGAAGGAACTCTTGAGCATGCCAACTGCAAGCATTTTGCCAAGAAAGTTCAATTTCATCTTTGATTTTTTTTGTTTTCACTCTTGATCATGCAACTGCAACTCTTAGTGCTAAAACCTCCTCTTCATCTTTTTATAATAAAAGTTTTTTTGATATTTCAAAGTGTAGTTCATCGAATAGTAATACAGACAAGGGCAGGGAGAGGCATGAATTATATCAATATTAACACACAGAACGGCGGGCAGAGGCATGAATGATATGAATGATATCTCTTGCGATTGTGTGCACAACAATCTCTCCCAAGAAATATTGAGTTCATCTATTAGATGTGCTTTTACAATATTCTAAAATTTTTGGTGTTTTTCATGTTATATTTATGAAAACTAAACAAGTTACTTAAGACTTCAATTCTTTCTAGCCATATTCAGAATGTGAACTATTTGTATTTTTTAGTTTTTACTGTTTTATAAAAACAATAAGACAATGAAAATCTTTATTAGCATCCGTAGAAGTATGAGATAATATGGGATGAAGGAGAGTTGCCTATGTTAATCAATTTTAATTAAAAAATGTTTTTTAATTAGTTTATTATCCAAATTTTATTGATATGTATATATATTTAAACAAAAACAAAACCTAGTCAATAAAAGTATTTAAAAAATTATTATTGCTAAATATAAGATTTGTTTAAAATATATTTTCTGTTTTCTTATAAATAAAACTTAAAATTCATGAAATTAGAAGTGAAAAAAACTAAGTGAATGAATATGGTATACTATTTTAACAATAAAATAAAATAATTTAATAAACACAACAAAATAATAGTCTTTTAATTTAAAATTAAAATATATAAACATTAAAAACCAAACATAAATATAAATTTTATTATAACTTTCAATTGAGGTGCGGGTAAATAGTTAGTTTTAATTATAATCAAAAACTAATAAACGACTTTTCATCTTCCAAAATTGATAATTGCTTATTTTGAAAATGTAAAAACAATGCTATTCATGTTTACAAATACCTCTCTCATACAACTTTTCCAATAATGCAAACCTTGGCATTACTTTTTGAGAAATTACTAATATTTATTAATTTCATATACAATCAAATTTTTATCAAAATAATGTCGTACTTATATTTAATGATTCATTAATGTGAGACGTACTTAAATATTTAATGAATCATTTAAATATAATAATTTATTTTTGCGTAAAACCAATATGATTATAATTTATATAGATTGTAGAAACGGATCAACTATGTTTTGGGAATATTTAAACTTAAACGGATCATCTGGAGTTCGTTGAATTGAAACTAAAAGGGTTTCAATATCGATGTGTTTGAACGGTCTTGTTAGTTATCAATTAAATAAATGATAGAAGGAATCAACTCTCATAATTTTCTTTTGAAGATAAAAAATATTTTAATTACATTTTGTATTATCATATTAAATTAATGTTGAAAGGGATGCAACCTTTGAGGAAGGTTTGCAATTGGATGTAGTATTTACTCAATGCTGGAATAGAAGGATGGAAATGTTGTTAATACATTTTTTCAATTTTAAAGGAATGAAATTGTGTTTTTTTTTTAAATTTAGCTAAATTTTAAATTTTTCATATCATTTTGATGGAAGTTTAAATATATGTTTTGATTTGGACTGAAATTTAAATATAATAAGGGCCATATAATAGTTAGTAGTTGGGATTTAGTTTAAATATAGTTTAATGAAACAAAAAATAACAAAAGTAAAGGTTTCATCACAAAAATAAAACAACTAATAAAATATTATATTAGATATCATTTTTTGGGATTCAAATGCATTAAGTCAGTCATTCAAGTATTACCATTTTTCATGGAAATGGTCATGCTTGAATGCATTATTTAACACAGCTGAATTCTAAAAAAATGACGTCTAATATAATGCATTGCTAAAATCCCTTAATACCTAAAATATTATATTGTTAAACGCCATCACCCAAAATTAAGAAATATGATTAATTAATATTGTTTGTATTAAAAGACATAACTATATGTGTGTGTTTTATTTTTAATTAAATATAAAATTCTATAATTTAATTTATTAAAATATTTTTTAATATAAATAATTAAGTCCACATTAAATTGAAAAATATTTGTAAAAAAAAATATAATTCAATGAAATAGAAAAAAAATAAAATCAAAAATTTAAATGAAAAGGAAATAAAACTAAAATAAAAAATATAGTAACTAATGGAAATAGAAGTTACTAAACAACCTATAATAAGACCTCAACCAATCATCTTACAAATAATTAAATTTTAATAATGTTAAAAAATAATAAAAGTTGAACTGATAATGTTAAACTATGGATAAGCGTCATAACTTTTTTGTCAAAGGCAAACTAATACCTAGTCAAAGCCAAAGCTGATAGGGTTATACCATGTAAGCATAATAATAGATTTTTGATTTTGAAAGGAGTTTTTGATGTTTTAGTGAAATAATAATACATAATCCAATTTCAATATGGAGTTGCATCTAGATGCCCCTCAGTACACAATTATTAGTATCAATGCCATATTAACAATTGTTATAATTACTAGGGAAAGAAAAAGTTTTCTTTTTGAGTTGTTGTATTGATTTTACTCTTGAATTATAGGGATAGGGGTAGCCTCGCCACCATTTGCAGTTCATGGAAGTTTTAGGCTCTTTGTCATGCCTCTGGATGTCGCTTGACATTAGGGTGCATAATTTGGACTCTACAACTGTGTCTTCCTCATCTCATGGATGCACGGCTTCAGGAATGGCATGGCTTCACAAAATTGAACAGAGGGTGTTCCTCAGAGTTGAAAACATTAGCCT
>APFE030542591.1:0-10706 GCA_000404065.3 Pinus taeda | reverse complement strand
TTTCACTAGCATTTAACCTCAAAAGTTCAGCTTCTAACCTCCCTGGCCACTGACCCAATGCCTCAATTTATAGTGCAATGGAGATCAGTTACCAGCTCCTCCTTCAAAGGGATAGAGTCCTCCTTCAAAGGGATAGCTCCTCTCAACAAGGTATTAGTTCCTCCTAAGATGGGATGCATGAACCACTTGGAGCGAACAATCCACGTAACAAATGCTTCTAGAAAACTCTAGAATTAACCCAAGATGAGTGTTTTAAGATAAAGATTGCACCTTTTGACTTTTACAGGAGTACGCACCTTCCCCTTTACATACAGAGCGTATAAGTACGCAGATACCTTGAACAAAAGGTGCGGGCCCGCAGGCAAAAGTAAGAGAAAGTGCGGAACCAGAGTTACATTGCTTTTTGATGTCTTTCTCTCTTTTCTCAAGCTTGTTTTGAAGAGCTGAGGTTTAAGACTTGCTTAGGAAGTTGGTATAGGTGATGATAGGCCTACACCGACTACAAATAATTAGAGTGACGATATTTTTGTGTAACAGAAACCCTTAGCGCAATGAATGAGCAGGGTGATGAAACCCTCAATGGTTTTGAAGAACAGGGTACTAAAACCCCTGGTGAGATAGATGAGCAAGGCACTGAAGCCCTTAATAACTCTGAGGAGCAGGGTACTAAAACCCCTAATAAGGTAAAAATGAAGGTCACTAAGACCCTTAGTAATATTGATATTCTAAGTGTCGAAACCCTTGATGATGTTGCAATGCAGGAATTGAAAGGTGGCCAAGACAATTTCGACCTTGATAATGATGGCACATGTCTGGAGTCGACTGCTGAAAAGTCGGTTCCCGAGGAGAGTTCCACCCTCTGCTTGAACAATCATATAGAAGAACTCAAACAAGATGTTTATGGCTTGGAGGTGTTAAACCGAGCCATGAAGGAACATCATACAGAGCAGAAACGAGCAAACATAGAATTGGCAAGGGAGGTAAAGGAGTAGAAGCAACAAGTTAAGATATGGAAGTATCGAGCTTCGAAGTGTTATGAGCATCTTAAGAAGGTGACCAAGAAACTTAAAAAGGTTTGAAGTGGGAAGGCAAAAATAATGAAGGCAGGAATTAGTATACAAGTTCAGAAAGAAAGGGAGGCCCTTTTATTTTTTGTTTTTTTGCAGCAGGTAAGGGTTGTGTGAGGACCCACAACAGCTTAAGGAGGGGAGGATGTTGGTAGGCCAAATTGTTCATTTTTCAGCCCTTTTTCCCTTCAAAACCATGACCTTATACCTCTATTTTAACCTTGCAAACTCCCTTATTCCTGCACTAGTCCAAGAATCTCCCTTCCTACAGTAGCTTTATGTTTCATTTTTAAGAGTTACGTAAGTTCTTAATTAATCATTTTTCTAGATTTTATGCCTTTAAATATTTGTAACTAATAATTATCTTCCTAGAAAGTATTTAATGGACAATGAATTAATTATTTTTTTAGCATGGTCGAGTGCAGGTAGGATTCCTGCACCGCTAGCAAATCTTCAACTATTGTGACAGCTCACCACTCCATGCAGATGTCATGTTCTGGAATTATTAACTCATGTTGGGCTCAGAGCATGGAAGAAAATAAGGGATATGGTGGAGATTAGGTCGTCAGCCAAATACCTAGAATAGTGTTTTGTTATAACCAAAAGGCTCACCAAGAGTTGTTGTTGTTATTTTTATTATAGCCGAAAGGCTCAAATTGGAACGCTCGTTGTAATTTGGTTATGGCCGCAGGCCTGGATGAATGTATAAAACGTAGGACTCATATAGAAAATGGTAGTGAGAGATAGATATAGAAAGGATACTATGATTCTATCCTTTTGTATTTTTTCTTATATTACCCTCGTTTTGTGCTAGATTCGGATTCAGGATGTATATTTGCTGATCATTAATAGAAAGGAACTACGCCATGTTTTCTCAATCTTGCACTGTAACTCTATGTTGATGCGTTGATTAAAGAGCCAAGTTTTTATGTTTCCTAAATAGGGAAACGAGCTGGTTGGCTAGGGCCCAACCAACCCAGCTCGTTCTCCCTTGTGTTCTTCTCATTTTCAATTAAGGTGTGTTAATTATTTTTAATCCAAAGTGTGAAGTGAGCAGATGTTTCTTTTATCTTTCTGCAGAGGTTAAATCTGATTTCATTACAGTGTGACAGATCCGTGGTGTGCGAGTTAGATTGAAGTTTAATCTTATGATTTCCTTCTTTGAAGTTTAATCTCGTTTTCTGCCTGGATCGTGCAGGCACGCATTTCTGCACTAGCGCATTTGCAATTTCGCATATTGATTCTTTTGGTTCATTATAGTAATGGTCTTTTGTTTTTATTTGATAAATCTTAATGTGATCCTAAAGAGTGTGATTTTTGTTAAGTCTTAATGTGATTCTGAAGGCGTGATTTCCATTTTGAAGTTCTTTCGATATTTAGAATTAAATACACTTCTGAAACAAAACGTTGTTGCGACACACACTGACCTATGCCTGCACTTTATACTATTTAGGAAAGATCTGATTCATGCGTAATAATTCTTAAAGGAAATATTTCTGGGTTTGAAAGGTTATGCATGTAGATTAGTATTGTGGATAGCTATTACAGGATTGAAGCCTGTTGTCATATTTAAATGATCTCTTAGATTACATGCAGAAGTTCCATAATTAAAAGTATGCTTTGACTTTGGAAATAATTCTTGTTTTAGACATTAAAATATTAGTTGAAGCATCTTTCGGTTTGAGGAATTTACTTTAAAAGTTTTGTTCACCTTTTCAAGTTATTTTTTCTTAGTTAACACATTCTTTATTTTCTCGAAAGAAGGATTGGAAAGCTTGGTGCAGGAACCTTTGTCCCGGTATAGGAATTGATCTCCTGATACAAGAACAGAGTGCTCAAGCCTTGAGGCTTAGAGTTCCTGCATAAAGACATAAATCTTCAATACGGGTGTAAAATATACTCCCAACACTTAAACTTTGTTCTGGTACTAGTGCAAGCATATTGCAGAAGTACAGGAATAATAACTTAGTACAGGGAGGAAGATCTAAAAGGAGCCAGATATCTTCAAGGGTCCAATTATTAATCTGGAACACAACTATACTGAAGACAAACATAGATTTACATTTTCAAAGATTGTTGCAAGGGTTTTTGAGAATTCCTTTCATTTGTTTTCCTGCAAAAGTACTTTCTTTCATATTCCAGCACTAGAATATCTTTGGTGTAAATTGTTGGGTGATCTTTTCTTTTTGATTCTACAAGACTGCAAGTAAGGAAGTAGGAATAGAGCTTAGAAAACTTCATATCATTTCTAGCATTTCCTGTGATTCACCTCTAAGTTTACAAAACCCCTGGGTTGACAATTAAGTGTTAAAGGAGTCTGCTTAACAGCAATTCCTACACCCAACAAGCAGTGCATGTTTTAGTTTAGTAGGTAGGTGCGATGAATAAGCTTAGCACCCTAAGCATTCTTTTCAGTTTTAGTTTGCAGCAAAGTTTTAATTTTTAGTGTACAATTTAGATTTCAATTTGAAGAATGCATTTGATTCAGTTTGAGGATTAGAATAGGTTGCTAGTTCAGTTTTAGTTGTAGTGGTTTCAGAGCAAAAACAAGTTACAAGAATGATGATGGTCAGGCACATGGTCTACGGTGTTCTTGGCACCTCACAGGGAGGATGCAATCCCCATTGGAGCCAATGTTAGAGTCCTATATCACAACCGGGAGTTTCCAAGTATAGCCATCCTTACCCTCTTTGTCAATCCCACAGGCCTACATGACATCAAAGTCAATTTGGTCTTTTTATGTATTTTGGTCAATTTGTAAAGTTTAGCCATGATCTTTTAAAGATCAAAGTCTAAAGTGTTAGTTTAGAATAAAGGGTATAAATCTAAATGTGAATGGTCAATAAAATACAAGGTGTCAAACTCTTGAAGGGGTCTAATTTTAGCAAATTCTAGGGTTTTGTGTCATACAAGTCATGAATACAGCAAGTAGTGGGGTTATTTTTCCATCATTTGATGAGTTAGTTTTGTCATTTCATGGGTTAGTGGATAAGTTAATGGAGGAGTTAGGTATCATGAATCAATAGGATTCAATTGCAAAGATCATACCCTTACCATCACAAGAAGTGTTGCATTTTTCTAAATGTGTTGCATTTTTAAAAAGTGGGTCATCATTGCAACTCATCAAAATAACTAGACCATGTGGAGGATTTAATAGGGACATTTAAACTTTCAAAAATCCACCAAGTTCATTTTGCATCATCATCAAACGCTCCAAACATCAACAAGGGAGTCGATGTGCTTTGTCTATAGGGGTCATTGTGTTTATGGACAATTGTTGTGCTTCTACAACTTGAGGGTGTTCTTCATCATCATGACCATGTGTAGGTTCCAGTCTTCCTATTAAGATATTTTTCATGATGTATGAAGGGTGGCACATTATTTGAAACTAAGCTGAGAACTTAGATTATCCTTTAACCATCAAAACCTGCAACTCACTACACAATTGTGTTGCGCTTCTATTACAAGAAGAAGGTTTGTGTACAGCCTAAAAGTTTTATCATGGGTTTGAAACATTGTATGGACTATTCCATGCCATTCCAGTACCCTCAGCATGTCAGATGATGATCGAAGATAGTATAAGCTTGGAGCGTTGCGCTTTCACATATTCGTCATATTTTCACCATATCTCTTAAACCTTGTACCTATTTTCCATGAAAGTTTTGCAGTAGATACATGAGGGTAAGATGAATAAGCCCACTTAGTTTCAGGTCAAAATGCTTCACGGTTTTTGAGAAAGGAGCCACCGTCATCTACAACCATTTTTGGATTTTCTCGAGATCCGTGAGTCAAATTTGACTCAAAATTTGTGTGGAGAAGGGTTATAATGATATTAAATTTTTGTCAAAAAATCAGCTCAATTTGGCTTACCATTTAGTATATATTCAAAAAATACAATCATTGTGCTTTTCTATTGTGTTTTGTTGTTTCTACTAAACTAGGAGGTTGCACAACATTGGCACTGCATTTCCACACAATTGTCCTTTTGACCAAGATTTTCATGCCAAAACATCTTGTAATTTGTTTTTATGCTCATAGTAAATTTTATGAGGCATCTAAGGACTCATAATCTCGATTTCAACTTAGTATTTAGTGTAAATATGCTTAAAAAGGTTTGGTCAAACAGTGCCTATTTTTTTGAAAAACAGTTCTATATTCTTTGCATTAGCTAGAAACAGAAATCCTATTGAGGAATTTGGTTCCTAGAGCTAGGAACTGGTTTATTTTAGTATATTTATGTTGTAATTTTTATGAATCAAAGGGTTGGACAGGTTTGAGAATAAAGAACATTGTGCATATTGTATTTTTTATTTTACAGTGAATGAAAGACACAGGTGTGATTTATAGCGATTCTTGTGTCAACTCTTGATGGTGTTGTGCTTTTCTCATGTTGTAAGCTTGTCTTATGTTATTTCCATGCCATGAATGTATGTCTTCATGTTTGGTTGAACCAAAATTTATCTCAGAATCCATTTAAAATGCTATGATATAGTTGGCCAAGAAGTCTATGTTTTCTTCATAAAACAACATTTAGAATTCATCCTATAGTTTGATGCTCTATATGTTGTTTTCACCATTCTTATACTCACCCTCCTACATCGAATTAATTTGATTACACCACCAGGGATGCCTACCTTACACCTATAAAATATCATTTATCTCTTCATCCTATCACTGGAAAAAACAATCAACTTGACATGATTCCATGCCCAATGGATTTTTCTTCCTTCCTACGAGCAAACCTTTAAAATATATATCCCTCTAAGCACCTTACCTAGCCTAAGATCTAAGTGACTAAATTTTTAGATAGAGAGAGTCCTCTCTGAAGCTGGAAGGGCTAGATTATAGCCTCAAAGTGGTTTGTGGTTACCTCTCGATTTCCTTCCTACAACTTAAGGAAATTACAGAGAGCTAACAAAAACAACAAAAAGAGAAGTAGAAGAAGGAAGAAAAAGAAAGGAAAGGTGCCATAGCAAAAGAAACAATGCCAATATAGGTTGAAGAGCAAGAACAAAACCATCCAGAAGTAGAGGAGGAGGGTAAACAGATGTAGGATCGGGAGCTTGCTCAACAGATTGAAGACTCAATTGAGGTTGCAGATATGTAGTTGGAATTACAGCTGCAGAATGAGGATGTTGACTTGATGTCGAGTGCACCACAGGTCACCGTTTAGTCTCCATCACCTCTAACAATAGATTTAGCTTCGAGAAAAGAAGGGGATGTTTTTCCTCTTGATGATGATCCGGTAATGGACTTGTACAATCTGTCTTATGATGAATTCCAGAAGAGAATTGTACAAGCACAGAGAAAGAATTTTCTAGATGATCATGCATCACTTGTATTCACTAGAGAAAGGGTGATAGTGGTGGACACCAGCAAGCATCCAAATTCCATTGTCGAAGCCAACTTGGCCTTTGCAGGAGCAATGAGATAAATCATTTAGTATTTGATGGCTAAGAATGAGCAATTGGCACAGAACTTGTAGGCTGCCAGGCAAGAGGTAGAACAACTCTACACAGCAGCATAGATTGTAGTTTCTGCGCAGGTCTACTTGGAAGAGATGGGAGCAGTGATACTTGCTGAAGTATCAACACTTGGAGAAACCATGTGGAAACTCTATGAGGGGTTTGTGACCATACATAAAGTAGTTGTCCATTTGTATGGTCTATAGCAGGAAAGCGAAGAGTTTTTTAAAACTATCAAGAACATACAAGCTACCATTACCTATGTGCAAGAGTGGACAATGCGAAACAAAGGGGAACTACTTGACTTAATGAAGAAAATGAAGCCACGGGCAGAGCTAGAGAAAGAGAGAGTTTGGATGTTGATTCATAACAACAAACAACTCACCTCATTTATTCGTAGCATTCAGGCCTCATATGTATGGTTATTTAGTAGTTTGGATTTCTTGGTGAAAACACACAAGATCCCATCAGTCAGTTCACTCACTAAAGCCAAACCTAGGAGCCATGTCTGGAAGGAGATCGAAGAGTATTTGAAGCAGTTGAGACAGATTGCCACCAAGGAAGATTTGGATTTGAAAAGACAAAATGTGCAGAACTACATCAGTGGTCATGTCCAAATCAAAACAATGTTACTCATTCTTCAGAATGAACTTGAAACTGGTTCCAAGACATTGTACCCAAATGCCATGGAGGCCATAATCCGCTTTTAGCCAAACACCATCACACAATTTGGGGATGTCATCAATAGTACCAAGCTCAGCATCAATATGTTAACGAGAAGCATCCAGTGGAAGTTGTTGAGCTAGAGTTTTCCCAAACTCAAGCATCATAGTGTTTTGTCTTGTTAGGTTGTTAAGTTTTCTTTAGCCTATTTTATCTTATATGGATACAAGTGTAAATTGTAATATTATTTGTGATTATGTTGTAAGTGAAATTCCAAGTGTCAATATTGGAATATGAAGAGTCATGATGTAATGTAACGAGTCATTTTGTAAAGAAGTTGAAGAGTCATGAGGGTAGTCCAAAGGTCTTAAAGAGGAGTTGAAGAGTCACCCCCTCTTGTTATAAATAGAACCTCATAACTCACATAAGAGGCTTTTGGGAGCCAAGCTTTTGGCTAGGCTTAGGCTTAGAAGGAGCTTGGGATTATTGTGAAGAGCCTTGGCTTCTCTGTAGCGTGGAGCGAGTGTACTTGTTTGGAGGAGCAGGTGTTATTGACTTTAATGTTCCACTATTGGGGCTAGTGGTCATCAATGGTGTATGTATGAATGGATCTTTCACTTATAAGAAAATCAGAGCAAGCACGATTTCATGAATATAGTAGGACAATTCTTGTTGTATTTGAAATGTACCTTATTTAACTTATTCTTATGATTATGAACTATTTCGTTTGCATTTGTATGAATCTTGTTGAATGTGTATTGTTGTATTAATGCATCACTTTAACTTGTGGATTATTCTGCATCTTAGGTTGTGATGTCATTACGCTTGTGTGTTCCTTTCAAGTTGCATACTATTATAGGATTCCAAGGGGCGCACTTCCTTTTCCCTTCATGTGTTGTAACCTTCATGCATTGTACTTGACTTTCCACAGGGTCACACACTTGCTCTCACCTAAAGTTATCGTACTTCACTCTACGTGTTTTCACAGTCAAGGCATAACATTACCACCCATTGTTGGGACTCCTACTCCAAACGGTGTGAGGTCTAGTTGGGACTTCATATCCAAGATATCCCCTGAATATTGGCCGGTTTAGCACCGTCAATAGATGGGTAATTAATATTTACCAATAAATATGCAGCCTAATCTCTTTCAATCACACGTACTCCAAAAAAAAAATCAAATTTCTTTTTTTATTAAAAACGAAACATTATAATTACAAATTTTATAATCAGTGACTATCAATAATAAAAAAATCACTAATAATTAAATTCTTCACATGTTTTTCAAACTTTACCATTCAAAAAGGAAACACATATATACATAATTAATTACATAAAAGCATCAAGTCGGGGGATATCACATCCACTCTTGCTTGAATTTGACACCGTTCCAGTGTCTGATCATAATTTTTTGGAATTCATTCAAGCTTGTTAAAACAAAGAAGGATATGTTTCTCTAAAAACATCCTCCATCTCCCAATTTGCCTCTTCTAGGCTGAAATGTTTCCAGTGAATCTTCAATTGCGCTATGTCTCTATTCCAGAGTGTAACTACCCTCCGGTCTAGAATATGTAGCAGTTATGTTAGGAACTCTCCCTCTAGTTCCACTTGTATAGCATTCCAATCAATTATGTGAGTTGGTTCATGCACATACATATTTAATAAAGATACATGAAATATGTTGTGTATTATTATGTTTGTTGGGGGGGAAAATTGGTAAGCAACTGGTCCAATTCTAACTAAAACTTAAAAAGGTCTACATTATCTAAGTGATAACTTGGCATAATTTCCTTGTATAAGTGTGATTTTCTTTGGTTTCACTTTTAAATACACATGATCTTCCACATTAAATTTGTTTTGAAGCCTTTTCAGATCTACATAACTCTTTTTTTGGTCTTGTGTTGTTTTTAAATTATGTCTGACATGTTTAACTACTTCTTCCATTTCCTTTAGCATGTCTAGCCCCAATACTAATCGATCTTCAAGGTGATCCCAACTTGAGGTATTTTGGGCACGGGATCCCCCAAGGGAAGTTTTAGGGCTTAGAGGCTAGATTTTGGTCAGTTTTGTAATTCCAATGTAAAGGCTCTGCATTTTGTGGGTGTGGAGTGTGTACTATGTCAAAGAGTCATAGGGTTGTCCGCCCTTAATTTGGATAATGTAATGTCGGCTGTAGAAGATCTACCCATGGTCCGTAGACCATGGGATTGTATAAATAGAGCAAAGCTCTAAGTAGTTAAGGCACCAAAGCAGATCACAATATGGAAAATATATGATGTATGCGAGATACTTCTGAAGTGAAAAGTCTAGTTTTGGGTCGTAGCGTAGGAAGAGGCTCTGCAGCTGAGTGCGTAGAGGCCTAGTAGCCCGCAGCTAAGTGCGCAAATCCCTACAGCTGAGTGTGCAGGGTGAGTCAAGTCTGTAAACAGTGGAAGTATTAATAAAAATAAGTTTCTATCAATTTTGTGTCTTTATTTCCTGTTTTATGCATCTGTTATATTAGGCATGAATTTCACTTTTAATGCTTATATGATGCGCGAATGTGTATAATTGTATTGGTTAAGTGAATGCAAGATAGAATATATGTTTACGTGAAGATAATAAAGACCTGTTAATAAGATAAGTAAGATACTTGGCATAGTTTAGGATATATCACAGTTCGTTGCCTTAGCAGCGTGAAAGGACTTCAACCCCTGGTGAGGGCTGCATGAAAGTTTATTATAACAAATCGTGAAGGTACTGAAGGGTAGAATAGTGCACGAAGCAACCTGTGTGAAGGTAGTTTTAGTTAGACTAAACCGACATCACATCCATATCAAGGGTGCGGAAAATTGGTTCCAGCATCCCCCCATACTGCTTCGGGTGAGACTTCAATCCGCGCTCCGCGGGCTAATGCCGAAAGGGCCAGTAGTGTAGTGATTTGTTTGGCTAAATAACTCTGAATCTGGGTCAGACACCCATAAGCCATGGTTTCATTGTTAGGACCAGAATCTGCATGAGAGATGTGTGATGTCGTATCATTGGAATCCAACTAAGAAAGAAATTGAAGGCTGGTAGGACAGAAGAATTCACGAGTTCGCAGTGCAAGAGAACATAAACCCGCGACTATCAAAAGAAGAGTGGCTAGATAGCTACCTATGTACAGAGATCCATGAAATATTTCTCGTTTCCTTCCCTACTGAGCTATATGAGTGGATCACAAAGCTAACAGATAGCCAAGGAGGGTGGAAACTTGATGGTCATATTATGTGGACCCAAGAGGTGGTGCGGAGATTGGAAGCACCGGAGGATAACATCCCACGCGTCGTCGATCATTGTCTCAATCGTATTATAGGAGGATTTGTTACTGAGTTCGTGGTTGACACCTCAATCAACTATAGTGAGGCAGATCTGTTGAGATTGCAACAAGATGATGGAGCTTAGTGAAAAGAGTCACCTTCACTAAGTGGGCCCGCAGGCTATTTTTGGCGCAAGTCTATTTTTAGACTATGTCTATTTTTAGACATATGGA
>APFE030542584.1:132857-155259 GCA_000404065.3 Pinus taeda | reverse complement strand
CCTTGCCAAGCGTCCCGAACAAATAACCAGCAAATACCAGATCTCCTCACTTCATCAGACACCCATGCATCAATCTTTGCCTAATGATCTTCTCCTTATATAGCCTTAGGCCTTGCTCAATACCATGGTCCAAAACCATAACAAACCAATACCATCAACTTCGAAACTAGGGATCAACACGTTCGTCGAGACGCCATGGTCCAAAACCATAGGCACAACTTCCAAGCAATAACCGCCACGGACCAAAGATAGGTTTTCCACATACACGCGCTTTACTGAAGCCACCTGCGTGTACACGCGACTTGGTATATAGCGAACCTGCGTGTATATATTTTCTCTTTCTATCCTGCTGTATTAAGATCTTTCCTCTGATTAAGTTGCCATCACCTGTACCTATCTCTGAGTGAGTTGCCATCAAGGACAACACTTGTATCATAATGCCAACAACAGTTTCTCAACATAGCCAGTGAGGGCGTCTAATTGGGCCCTATGTCCCCAAGATTCGGCCATCCCCAGGGAAAAGTTAAGATATCCCCAAATGATGATATCATCAGCCTACATGAAGTCTTGTTGGAGCAGATTATCCTAGCAGGCCTCCTTGTGGTGGCAAGGTCCATAGATGTTTATAATCCTCAGAGCAATGAGGGGGGAGTTTGAGGTAATATCCGCACCCAAAAAACCCTACCCACCCCAAGCATTGCTAATTTTGACTATGAGGCTGTTGAAACCTAGAGCAAGACCACTCGAGCGGCCTTTGGCATCTAGGAAGAAAAAGGCCCAGTTGGGCAAAAAGTTTTTAAGAGTGTTGTTGATCAACTGCCCATCACCAAGTGTTTCTTGTAGCATTATGAAATCTAGCTTATGAGAGTGGCAGATTCTTTTAAGAGCGAGTTTTTTGTCGGGGCTGGCAAGCCCCCTTGCAATTTAGGGAAAGACATTTCATGGATTCACAGTGGCAAGGTTCCCCTTTGCTCTAAGGACCTGATTGATGGGAGTTTGAACAAATGCACTACAATTGTGCAAACATGTGCATTTATCTTCTGTTGTAGCCCTGCATTGAGTTCTTTCAGAGTTGCCACCTCCTTATTTATTTCTAGTAGTTCATGAGTTAGATGTTATTTTTCCTTTTCAATTTGAGCTACTTCTAGAGCCAAGACATGCTCAGTAGTAGGAAATTTCAACTTTCTTATTAACAATTGGATTTCAAACTCCACTCCTTGTAAAAGTTTTTGGACAATTGTTTTGTCTTCAAGATTCACACCAACCTTGATGATTAACTTCTTCAATTCTTCATTTTGAGTGTGTCTATTTCATGATTTAGCCTTTTCTAATTTTAATTGACCAATTACTTTCCGCAATAAGGCCTTTGCCTTATTTGCTGCTAATGAAGTTTTTCTCAAGTCACTGTAAATCAATTCTCCAGTCTGCTTATGCAGATTTAATTTATCAGGTAATGAAATATCTTTTGCATTCACAGTCAAATTTACAGTTCTGAATCTATTTATAGAAGAAAATACCAGTGCAGAAGGATGTGTAAAGGAAAACTTCAATTGATTCCCCTCCGGGTCCATGGCTGCCAATAATCTAGTTTGGTATCTAGCAATTGACTAAGTTTCCAACTAAGTGACAAAATTGTCTCTGATATTTTTGTTTCTTTCTTCAATCTGCTCTAAGAGTCATTCAAGGCAGTAAGATAATTATGCTCACCTTCTTAAGGAATAGGAGAGGAAGGTGCACATTTTACCTCTCCTAGCTTCAATTGGAAACCAAATTCAAAAGAAGGTCTTTCCATCAAAGGCTCAAGTTCTGTTTCCTCTCTGTGTAGCCTTGGCTTCTTCAAACCTTGAGAAGTTTCAACATCCAAATAAACAATATCTTCTACTCCTATTTTAATCCATTCTCAATAGGAAGATGAGTTTCAACTTACATTCCTTTCTATGATCGAGATAAGCCACTATTTGCAAGTTTTTTCAATTTTCAAGCCTTGATTCATGAATATAGTGTGCATAAGAATTTTCTACCCTTATTTTTGAAATAATTTGGTAAGGATCATAAGACCACTTCTCCCCTTGCCGAAAATGCATCCCCTATAACATTTTTCTACCTCCTCTGTTGCATGCCTGTTATTAACAATAAACGGCCCAACATTCTTGGGAAACTTGAACAAATATCCTTTCTTGGATGGCACAAAATGTACTTGGTCTACATTTATACTTTTCTAAATAAATTCTAATGCAAACAACGTCATGGGCACAAAAAATGGAATTTTGTAAGGGGAAACTTCCGCTTCATACAATTTGATATAGGTGTAGTCTTCAAATGAAAACTAACCTCTCACTTTCAAATATTTACTCAACTGTAAGAATGACTGAGCTTTGGGAAAGATACTGGGTGGAACATAATTATTAATGATGGTGTACACTATTGACATGAAAGAGGAAATAAAATAAGGAAAACCTTAATAACTGGAGTGGATTCTTACAACATCAATCCAATTGACAACTGACTATTTTTTCTTATTGGGATCCACTATATTTAAGCTCAGATGCATAAATTTTCCACATGAACATATAAGAATAGGTAAACTAACAATGCTGGGAATCTAAAGCTCCGTGTTTAGAATTACATTAGGATGCATTACTAAATGAAACATAGGATAACTCTCCAGGCACTAGCCCTTGCTTTTCTGGAGGCATGGGCCTGTTTTCTTTCTGCCTCGTGGTCGCTTAAGGAGGAGATTGGTTTTTCATCCTTGCGGGGCCTCTTTTTCTTTTTTGTTGCTGCCACTATTTTGCATCATTATGCTGCTTTAGCTACTCTTTTTCCTTCTTCTAATAATTGTGTGCAAAATGTCCATATTCATGGAAAAACTTACGTTTAAATGGAAGTTGATCGTAATCAACTTCCTGTATGTGAGACCAATTTTCTAGGTTTAGATTTATTGTTATCGGTAAACCCTCTTCTAGGTGCACCTCCACATAGATCCTAACATAGGCTTGCAATATTTCTTATGGATCAACTCAATTGATGTATTTTCCAAGGGCATTTCCTATACTCCTTAAAGTTTTCTCATTCTGACAATGTAATAGGAAGAAGGGAAGCTTGATCTGTATTGGCACTACTGCTGAAAAACATAACATTCAAGATTAAAATGTGGACTTGAGTGGTCTATATATGACCTTTGGGCCTCATGAAGTAGGAGCCATTCTTGAAGATGAGATCCTAATCCGCTTTATCTTCGAACATGAAGGTGTAAAACCCTCATTTGTAAAATGATGTTGAAACCTTAGTTTTAATCTTGGGTATCCATTTCTTATCGATCCATGCTCGCAGGGAGCTTGGAGAGGGTCATAAGCCCATAAAATAACTAATAAGCTCTAGATCTACAACCTTCAAGGCCATCAATCGGGATTGAGAGGCGCAAACCTCCACCTTTGGAATGTTGTCGATCTTCTTCACAGATTTGGAGGATTTTTCCTTTTGGAAATATGACCCTCTAGCAATAATGGCATTGAATGTCGTTTTATCTGGAGGAGGTTGGGTGGGGGGGAGATGAAGGCTCTCCCAAACCTTGATCCATCTTTGGTGAGGAGAGGAACGCAGAAAATGGAATTGGGTTGAGCAATGCGTACTAGGATACACGATGATATGTAGTTACAAATATTTTGAAAATGAAATTTGGCATTGGATATGGATGACAATCTAAGAGAAGTTTTATTACATCCTCCTCCCTCTTTATATCACAAAATCACAAAAAAATTAGAAATTCTTTCATCCTAAGGTGTTTCAAGGATTTGCAAACTCCTAGTTTCACTATGTATCTTGAGAGAGTTTGCATTGATTTTCTTCTTTAAGTTTACTATCGCATAAATACTTTTTATCATTTGGGATAAATGGTCTCTTTATATCAGGTTAACTTTCTCTTATTATTTAATTTGTTTTTTGCACCACAATTTCTTTTTAAATTTAATCTTATTAATATTCTATTGAATGGCATACTCTTATATTGTCTAATTCTTTAGCCAGGAATTAACATATGTATGCTACCTTTTGTTAAGCCCCAAGTGACTCTAACTAGAATTTGAAGTAATGTTCTGAAGCCCCACTTATATCATGTTATTTATCTTGTGCTTGTATATTAGGTACCTAATCATGGACATACTATTAATGGATTGAAGTCTAGTTTATAACAAGAAGGTTGGATGGGATATATTTCTTTTAATTTTAATATTATAAATGATAAAGAGTTTTTATATTTTCTCAATCTTCCTCGAAATTCTCTGTAAATGTGTATCCCCAAACTTTATATCCAATACATAAATAATTGCAATAAAGATACAATATATTATATCTTGAATATATTAGCAAACTCTTCCAATAATGGCACTTCTAATAATAGTGGGTACCTTTCTTTAAAAAAAACCAATTTGGTATCTTGGTAACAATGTTAAATAGTCATCATATGGGTAAAATAAATACATATCTAGAGAGTTGGGTTAAGAATCACCTTGAAACGAAGATTTGCTATTTTCTCAAGTTGAATTTGATTCTGCCCCCCAAAATATAAACAAATATTAGATTATAAAACATGTAATGCTTATATGAAAAATATATTAAGAAAGTTTAAACATTGTTTTCTTTTTCCCTAACAATCCATTAGAAAACCTGTAATGAAACTTCGACAATCTTACCTGTCTTGCTCTTACTTTAAGAATAGCACATTCAATGTTGTGCTCCAAATCATGGAGCTCCCCTACTTTTAATAGAGCCAATTCCTCTCCCATCATATTTCTACCAATAAATACATTAAATTCTTTATTAAAAATCCATCAAAACAATTTGGAAAGAGAAACACAATTTCAATGAACACATTTTAATGCTTGCAAGTTTTTTATACCCATGAAACATACCTTTGCAATCTTTGTAATGCACGAAGTTTCTGCCTCAATATTTCAATGCCTTCCTGAATTGGACTCTATGCAAAAATAATATTCATATTAATAAAATCTATGAGACAAGTAAGAATGATAAATGCTCAAATTTTAAAAAATATATATACCTTATTCTCGACAATGGGATCTGATGTTGGGCAATTAATTGCTTTGGTACATTTTTCATATCTCTCAATAGTTCGCTCCATACACCTGCCATAAATTCCAAAAGATACATATTAGAAATTAATTGATATCAAGTCATTCCACTACCATATCATTTATCCACTTTTTCATATCTAGAGAAGGTGGATGTGGATGTGGATAGGGATTGGATGGAATAATTTTTAAGAAATAAGGGAGATAGGAATAGAGTGGTTGGTGCCTACATGGTCAAAATTATTAGTATTAGATCGAAGATGTTTAAATTTTTTTATAAACCTAAAGGCTCTTAACTTATTAAAGTAGTAGATTTACAAGATGAACTTTGGAGGAGATGATATATATGTAGCATTATCACATGCAATGCATCTCAAAGGCTTAGCATCGATGTGGAAATTATCTTAACATCCTTCAATTTATGTTAGTTCAATCTAACACTCATTTCACCATCATGTCACTCAGTTCCAAATCTATAAGAAGAGAAATCCCTAGTATCGAGACTAAGTAGCTATAGTAGATCCATTTAGAGTTCGAATCCCTAATATTGAGACTACACAACTATACTAGATCCATTTAGAGATCAATACCCTATGGCAAATATAGCAAAGACAATTTGAGTTTATATAGATATATATTGAGAATGAGAAGGAGAAGGAATAGTTAATTACATTTTTATATAGAGGAGGTAGACAATGTAAGTACCCCAATGGAAAAATCATGCGGCTTGACCCACCTCTTGAATGAATGAGTGAATTCATATCTCAAATGGAAAGTGAAAATACTAGGAATGTAAGAAAGTGTTGAGTGTGTCCCTTCACATTTAACTACTAGCAATGAATGATTCTTCAATTAATGATTTTGGGATGTTCCACCAAATTGAGTGACTCAACAATTAGGGTATGATTAAATTATGGTGACTGTGATTCTTTGTTACCATCTCATGGTTAAAAGTTACATGTTTTGGTATGGAAATTGATGCATTCAAGTGTATCTTGTAGAATATACAAAATGACCCAAGATGACACAATGGTAGCATGTGTCGCTCCACAAGGATTCATTTGTTTTATTGGTAACTCCACATAAACAAAAGGTCACTAACAAAAGTCATTTGTATTAATTGTCTATGTCAAAATACTACCATTTGGTTGGTCTGTGCATGTCTTCATGCCAAATATGCAACACAACGACTTTCAAAGGAGGAGTAATGTTGCATTGACAAGAGAAATAACTAACCATTCAAACTTCTTTTCCTTGTTGACCAAAAGAGATAATGGAATAAATGTGTAAGCTATCAATGTTATTACCTTTCCTCCACAACTATGAATCGTTAGAATAAGATCTTAGCATATACAAACTCTAACTTCTTAATTGCAATGCATTTATCCTTCCTTACATCATGCAAATCATGTAGTATATTGGTATTTCATTTTAAAGACGAATATACCTCATTAACTCATGAGAGATTAAAAAACTTGCAAAATTATAATTGAGAAAATTCCTAGCTTGTGTACCAAACAAGGAACTAAGCAATCCATTTGAGAGGTTTTAGGATGACCTAATTTCTACCTTATCATTGAGTGAGGTTGGGGAGATTTACATTGATTTATGCCTTGAAATTCAAGTTGAGCTTCAATTTTTCTAGTTTCCTAGCAAGTTGGGATTTGTGGATGTTATCTTAGATAACATATTTGGTACATTTTTCATAGGCAGTTACAGACGAAGTAGACAACTAGATAGATATGTACATACTTTTGCATGGGAAACTATAGATGTTGATGACTAGATTTTCCCTTTCTTCAAAGAAGAATTAAAGATTAGGGAAATAATTGGTATAAATACTACTTGAGGATTCCCTTGTCAATTCCTTCATGAGTAGGGAAATATGATATGATTTATTCATATGTTGGAGTCTCTCTATACACATTCATACATTAATAAAAAACAATTGCTTAAATATGAGGAGTGGTCATTTTTATTCTTGTCAGGGGTGGAAAGGCAAACCAACTGAGTGGAATAGACTACATGGCTTGCCAAGCATCAATAAAGGAATACTTGGAAGGGGAAACACACACTTAATTGGGGCAACATCCAACAAGAATGTTTGCAAAAGAGGGAAAAAGAAAACACATGAAGACTAAGATACAAGTTCATAAAAGAATTGGCTAAAGAATAATTCAACAAGGCTTTAACCCTTTTGTGAATATGCCCAAGTCCCCTTAGGATTATTTCCTATCCATCAAGGCAATTGAATAGAGATGTTTGGCAATATTTGAAATTAGATTGACAATAGTAAGACAAAAAAACAAACTCACAACTTGGTTAAGGATATAATAAGCATGATGGGATAAAGGTTTCAAGAGAAATTGATGATATATGACTAGGAAATTAAAGGACAATGGAAGAAGTAGGAGAATGTTCAACCTCAAACAATAGTTTCCTAGATAAAATGCCTATTTTTATTTACTATAGTTTGTCTTCAAATTCCATCATTTCTAAAATATTTCATAGTTATTCAGCAAGGCTTAAACACTTTCCTTAATAATCTCAAGTGTCTCCCAAATAATTTCCTATCCAATATAAGTAATAGAGATTTGGATTGATATCTAAAATGAGAAGTGATAGTTCGACCAAAAAAGTAAACAATAGTTAGGCCTAAGCTATTACGACGTGATAGGATAAAGGTTTTAGAAGAAATTTGATGATATATGGCCAAACACTCCAAGGATGGTGGAAAGGAGTAGGAAAATGCTTAGCCTCACACAAGTAATTCACCAGTAAAATATTAATTTCTACTTTTTCAGTTATAGTTTTTCTTTAAATGTCACGGTTTCCAAAAGATTTGATATCCATTGGGTTTATGAGAGCTATATGACATAAGGCCTTGTGGAGGTTGCAAAGGGGGCATAAAAATAATCAAGTGGAGGGTGGTGACAATGCAATATCATTGGAATGATAGGCACCCCTGAATCAACTATCATTCTATGTAGTGTCAAAGCATCCTATCTGGCCAATGATTAATTCCTAGTTTTAGACATATAATCCTTTGGGATTATTATTGTATTGTTATTTGGAGGTAGGAAAAATGGATAGTCTCGAGGTAGACCAATGATCCCTCATGAAATTTTAAGTGAATAGCCACTTCCTTATATATATGCATCTTTGAGTTAATGAAATGATCATAAAGATGAGTTATTCCTTGGCCTAATATGATATTATAGTTGAGAATTTATTCCTAACTCCATAATTTTTGGTGTTCTACTCACACAATATCCCTTTGCTCCCACTTTTCCAGTCACTTGGTTGTTAGTGTCTATTCTTCTACAAACCTATCCCTTTATATATTCTATCTTGCACGTGTGCTTAAGAAACCCTATCGTCATTGCCTTATATTGTTCATAGCTTTGCAAGTTTGCTTGGATTCACTGCAAAGAGTAATCACATCCTTTTTTCAAACTCCCTCTTGACCTTAGGTGTTATTTCTGTTGACTTTCTAGTAATTTAATGGATTGAGGAGATGAGTTGATTGTACTATGTACCCATTCAAAACCCTCATGCCCTTGTGTACTCCTTTTAGTGGACTTAGCCTTTGTTCATATTTCTCTCTAGAAATTTATTTTCATTCCACATAGTGGCACATAATGGTCAAGGTATTCTTCTACAATGGTGTATTTCACATTCACATATAGATCACCAACATCCACACTTTCAAATCCAATTTTGAAGTTGGTTTTGTTTACCATAGTGAAAAAGAGTATTGTAATGATAATAACTACACCCAATGGTGCTTCTACAATTAGTTTGAGTATGTCAGTGTCATTTTCAAGACATCTTTTTTGAAGAGACTTGTCTTGAAATTTTGCAACCAAGTATAAAGTTATATGTGGTGCTATGTTGACTCTATTGGTAGACACAGTGATATGCCAACTCCTTTGATACAATCCCATTAAACTCCTTTGTGTTATAAGATTGAACTCAATTATGAGCTTAGTTTTAAAATGCAATCTCTTATCTCCATTGTTTCCATGGTGCTCATTAGAAATATAGATTGTATTTACATTATAGTTTGGTAGAATTACAAAAATCCAAAAAAAAAATAGTTAAATACTTCAAATGTTCTCATGTTAAGGTCTCTTTTTTTAAGAAGGAAAAATTTATATTTGATAGCTTGGATAAGTTAACATTGAATTAAGATTAGCATAACTATATAAATTAAATGGCTAGTAAATGCCCATAGGCATCAACCCTTAATAAGTATCAAAATACCGATTTCATGATACAAAATAAAAAATAATAATAAAACTAGTTAAAAATATATAACTTTATTATTATTATATTATTCTTAGGAGAAATAAATATATAAGTTAAACATATATGCATTTTGAAAAAATATAAAACAATATTCTTAGCTATGGAGATTTACCCCCACTTTATCATGGAGATTCTTAATCTGTAAATATGATTTGTTACTAAATGCCCAAAAAACCATAACTCACTTCGTATGAAATTTGTTCACATGTCAGTTTTTTTAATTAATCAATTTAATTGAAAGGGAAAAAAGGGCATAACTACTTTGAAGATAAATCTCAGCCTTTGATTTGTGTAACTACTGTAAATATCATGAAGGTTAAATCCCTACTATCCATCTAAAAATGATTAATAATTAAATTAAAATTGTGAAAGTTTTGTTCCAAAATAGACATGGCTATCAATATATGTCAAAAGTAAAATTTCAATTAAGTTAAGGATGATAACATTTATCCTTGTTAACCACTCAATCCAAATTTAATTGACAAGACATTCGAAATATGCTAACTATTTTTTCTTTCTTTAATATATATATATATATATATATAGTATACAAATTCGACAACTAGACCAGACTTATACTTGCATGACAGGACCCGTCACTTAGATCTTTCTTTTTAAGAAGGTGAAGATTCTATTTAATAACTTGAATAAGTTAACATTGAATTCAAAATATGTCCAAAGTAAATTTTCAATTAGGATAAGGATAATAACCTTTATCCTCATTAACCATTCAATATAAATTTATTTAAAAAGACATTTGATTACTTCTTTCTTTATTTTTTTGTTTTTTTGGAAGTATCTAGAAGAATCAATAATTGGGTTGAGATCATACGTGCGAGAGATAAGGTTGATTCTGATTGCTACCACTATAATCTCTAGGTGAACCCATATGTGCCTTGACGCACAACTCACAAAGTTAATTAAATCAGATTTGAACCTCAAACCATATACTTCACAAATACTTAATTTGACAACCAACACCAATTAAATTGCCCCATTATATATATATATATATATATATATATATATATATAAATATATATATATAATAACTACTTATGTCATAATAAAAATTACTTATAATTTAAATAAATAATGGATTGTAGATTTCTGTGGTTAGGTTTTTAGAACTGAACTCGGATATTCCATAGTTTTCATCTTTGCTTTTGTCGACATTTCGAGTCTAGACCAAGACTCATCATCTAGTAAAAAGAAAAACACTTGAATTATAATAATTCAAATGGTTTGTTTAATGATGTTTGTATTTAATTGGGAGGAAGCTAAGTTTGTAGTAGGTTGGTAATCAAAGTTAACTTTAAAATATCAATTTATTTAAGATTTATGAATTTTTTAAGAGTGCATTTTTATTTTTATTAATTATTATTTTTTCTTAAATATGGAAATGAAAATAATTAAAATATATTATTTAATTAAAATTTTAAAATTAAATTTTATACAAATAAATTATTAATATGTCATTAATTGGTTTCTTCATCATTATTTTTAAAATACCTAAAAATCTAAATCATTTATTATAATTATACAAGATAATGATTATATGAAATTCATAATATTTTTTAAGTATACTAGTAACTACTTCAAGTTACCCCTCAAGAGGCAAATAATAGACGGTGACACAAGTTGTTATATTAACATACTCCATGGTGGAAAGGTCATCAATTCAAAACCTCATGGGAAAAATCCAACCATGCTAAGGGCTAGTATGCTTAGGCTGGATGTGATCCCTAAGAAATTTTAATGACTTAGATGCCCCTAGATTGCAACTACTCAAATCACAAGTTAAGCATGCCGGTCATGTGAAGACTCACATTAACCAACAAACAAACAAACAAAAACTACTTCATGTTACCAATATAATTTTTATTCTTCTTTTCATTTTCAAGTTACCAATATAATTTCTATTCTTCTTTTCATTTTTAAGTTACCAATATAATTTCTATTCTTCTTTTCATTTTCAAGTTACCAATATAATTTATATTATTCTTTTTATTTTTTCTTTTGGATTTTGTTTTTTTTTGTAAGATGATGCAAAAAAACATATATTAATCATTGAAAGGATTACAACATATATACATCCATAAGCGAACAACCATAGCCAACAAAGTTATCAAGACAATGCAAAACATTGAGACTAAGACGAAAAACAATAAGAACCATAGTAACTAGACCAATTTCCCATAACAATACCACTCTCAGCCCCAAAAGTTGTAATTACAACTTCACCTTCAAACCAGATTGTGAAAAAGAGCAAAGCAGACCCATAAAAAGATAAGAAAATTGCAAGTCTTGAGCACTAGAAACAAAACCAAAAGCCCTGAGTTACCAACCAGTAATACGTCCAACCACCAACAACAACATCGAAAAAGCCTTATTCCCATGCTACATCACAGAAATGTTGCACCATACAAAACCATAACCAAGTCCAAAAAGAGTTGTAACTGAGAGATAGAGAATACAAAACCCCATTAAAAATAAATATGCCCAACCACCAAAAAGAGCCATATGCCCATGTTTAATTGTATAGAATTATCAATACCATTACAAAACCCAGAACCCTTGCCCTGCAAACCAAAAGTGTCTACATGAAGAACCACAATATACCTTTTGTCCCCTGCTTAGACAAGACAATTGGTTACCATCTCAATTACATGCACTAGAAAACCCCATGCAAGCATTTGCACATGCACTATAATAGAACGGGATGAGAGAGCAAGTTCACCACCCTTATCCAGAAAACATCCTTTCGCCACCAAGGAGGCACGAGAATACATTTATAACAAGTTAACGAGTTGTACGCTTCCCAACACCCACCTTCAAACCTTGCACACGCCATAGGAAATGGAAGATAGTTGGAGGAGGCTCGCTTCACAAGGAGGTGTCGGTACCGCGTGGGAGAACACCCCCTCGGGGGTTCTTTTGGATTATGTGATTAGTAGTTCCGATTTTGTTTAATGTGAATGTTTCTTTCGTTGCTTCGTTTGATTTGTTCCGTCTATAAGTTACTTTTGGGTAATTTTGCTTTGCTCTTTTTTAATAGACATGGTTTTTAAAGGTTGGATTTTTAATTAAGTGGCATATAATAAACAGCTTCGTTTGATTTGTTCCGTCTATAAGTTACTTTTGGGTAATTTTGCTTTGCTCTTTTTTAATAGACATGGTTTTTAAAGGTTGGATTTTTAATTAAGTGGCATATAATAAAACAAATATTGGGTTTTTAATTACTTTATTATATTAATTATTTTATATATATATATATATATATATATATATATAATTTAATTTATATTTTAGTTTTTTTCTCGTAACATTTTTCTTTATAACAATTTAATTTTTAGATAGGAAAGGCAAAAAAATTTGATGAAAAACTAATTTTTATTAAATTAATTGGTGTGATTTTTAAAAAATATTTATGGTATATTTAGTTATTAATAGTTTATAAATAGAATTTGTAGAAATATTTTTAATATGTGAATTATTTATTAGTGTATATTTTTATATGTGAATCGTTTATTAGTGTATATTATAGTTGGATTTGATTTCGTATTAATATTTAAGAGGGTTTGGATGCTTCAATTGAGATCATCTAGTGTGATTGAATTGCACTTTATATGATGCCTAAATCATCCTCAAAATCAAAGAGTTGAATGACATGTTCTTTCTTGATATCCTATTTAAAAATCATGCTCAACTATTGAATGTGTTTTGCAATTTCAACATTGAACTTTCTTTAAAAGAAGTTGTGCCTTTATCTTAATGAATAAAGTAAACTTATGCAATCTTTATTTCACAAAATTACTTATTGCATATTTGATCGTTTTTCTAGTGCACTTTCATTTATTTTACTTATTTTATGTCATCTTAAGGTTTACTTCAAGGGGACCAATTACCTTTTGTATTCACTTGTTTGTTGGCCTAAACTTCCTTTTGTGACAAGAGTTCACTTACTGAATTAACCGTAAAGTGTTTGTTGGCATTTTGGACTCCTGATAGAAATTACAAATGGAAACGACCTTGCAGTTAGAGGAAATGAAATAAAAATAATTGAGGCTCGGAGGTTGTGTGTTGTGGACGGATGGACTGAGATTAGCCATAACAAATAATCAATATTTTTGTCATATGTTCAATTGGTCCACTCTTTCTTATAGATGATTCTACTGTTGGAAACAGAAAGTACATAATATTTGGCTTTTATTTGTGGCCTTATTTAAGACACAATAGAAGAATTTGGGCTTGTATGTGTCACTTATGTGTAGCTATTCAGTAATGTTGCATGAGTTATTAGATTGGTTGGGTTGTTTAATTTGAGTAAAAACATAAATTTTTATTGAACATTGGGTTGTGCTCATGCATTTAATAATTTGCTTAAGGACATTGGTCAAATATCATTAATATTATATGCAATGATGGATATAAGAGATGTAAATGTATTTTTCTCCAATGACCACACCTCCATAATTATGTATAATTCTCACACAAAGAAGGAACTCATCAAACCCACATATATGAATTATTCTAGCTACTTCCTTTTACTAAAGAGAACTCTTGGGGTCTAAGAGGAACCATATTTCAAAGTTATCAATATTGATTTGTGTGGGTTGATGGACAACGAAAGACAAACAAAGAGGAGTGTGAAACAAATAGTGTGGAATGATCATTAGTAGGTACATCATAAGTGCTTAGTATCATTCTATATCCCTATTATAAATATCATTTGATTTACAACTACATATTTTCTTATTCTTAAAGGGATATTTGATACCTTCATAGCATGTTGGGATAAGTTAGAATAACCATTCATGAGAAGAAACCTACACTAGAGTTCTATATACAATTGTTCAACCTATCATTTATTTGAGGAGAGATCTTATAAATATCCTATTGTATATTGTAAAATATGCAATGTGGAGAGGCCTCTTAGGCCAATACCTCATATTAATGATTGGCAGGTGAAGGAGTGACTAAAAAATAACTCTTGTTAAATGTTATTGATTGATGAAGGTAGCATACTTTGCCAACACTTTCTTTCATTTGTAGAAACCAATTACCCTTTTAACATATTTTAGTGTATGAGGATTAACATACCATAGTCTAGGAAAATATGTTCAAATAAGTTAGATATATGACTATTTAGATTCAGATCTATCTCACCTTCTCATTACATTAAGTTATATCATATTGCTAGTCCCCTTATGATTGAACGAGTTTTAATTCACTTATATCTTCCTTTCGTTATATTAACAGTAATAAACTCTCTTCTAATGCAATCCTAACAATTGCATTAATGGATAAAGGCTAAAGCTCCTTTTGTTTAGGGTTAATGGAGCAGAATATTAGGTTTCTTAAATCATTAAGGAAATATGTCCTAAAGGACCTTAGTGAATTCTATGAGTCAATGCCTCTTCTATTTCATTTTGATATGCAAGTTTAAGAATCTTTCCTACCAACCTATGTTCATCCCCCTCATTCTAATGTCTTTGGCATATTGAACCATCACATATGCCATCGCATGTATTAATGATGTTGATCCCATGGTAACACTTACAACATATACCACATAGTTCTACAATGGAGTGATTATTAATATTGGAGTAAAATAAAGCTGAACTATAGAGTTGGTATACATATATACATTATAAGCATGTCTTCAATGAACATAATTTATTATGATATTCTAAAATTGTCTTTAAACTTTGAATTGTCAAGTTTATTTATAATGGCATGTGCATAACTAGATATGATATTCATAAAAAAACATGCAAACTGTAACTAATGAAACGCATGTACACTTTAAATCAAAAAATAATTCATGATCAAATGAGTTATCAAAGACAATGCCAGTACATTTATGATTCTATTAAAAACATAATTGAAATAGTTGAGAGTGTTTATATCTTTCCAAATGAGTATGCAATTGATGAGTTAATATTCATTATCATACATTTCCAACCAATTTATACATGAAACCACAAATTGTCCCAATTCAAGGTTCAAAATTAGTTTCAAGAATATCATAATTAATTATGCACACAAAATCATAGAGTCTTAACAATTCAGGGTTTAAAAGTAGTTTTCATAATATCATAATTAATTATGGGCATGAAATTATAAATAGTCTCACTAATTCAAAGTTTAAATGCACTTTCTATCATATCATGATCAATTATGTTCATTGAAGACATATTTATAATGTATATATGCATACCAACTATAAGTGAGAATTAGACATTTTACTCCAAATTGATCATCACTCCATCCTACACCTATGAGATATATGTCATGAGTGTTGTCATAGTCATGGAAGAGTCTTTTAGACTTATGTAATAGTCATTAAACACTACGTATAAATATATGATATGTATGTAATAAAGATAAAAGTATGTATTATTTAGTGTAATATGTTTATTCTTGTTGTTGTTCACAATGTTTTTGTGTACATATTAAGATACAACAACATTGTTTTTGTCTACATATTAAGATTTACTTGCAACATTGATTCTGTTGCAGTCTTTACTTCAGAGTTCAAGACGTCATCAATATTAAATGAGAATGGTCTGAAATAGCAACACGAAATGTCAAATAATAATGATGAGAGGAAGAGCCTGCAATTGGTCGAAAGAGATTCTTAGCAGATGTTCTATTACTAACGGGCTGCACAAGAAAAGTGATGAGGAAAGAATATCCAAATGTGAATATTGCTCCCTCAGAAAAAAGGATTCTATTAGTTAGTCAGGGACAATATTTAATGTTGTTGGATGTTGTCATCGTGGTTCAAGTCATTGCCACACAAGGGAAAGTTGGAAAAGTTGCAATGCATGACTGTTATGATCTTCAAAAGAAAACGACGTAGCATGAATATATATATATATATATATATATATAAAATTTTGAGCTTATGTCATGAAAATATTTCAAAGAAATATATCCCTCAACGAGTTGTGGGAAATAAAATGCTAACCTATAATGCAATATTGTGAGCCAACTTGTTGATCCACTGTAAAGAAACAAGCCATATTCAACCTAGGGCAGTGGTTGGCCATCAAGTCGGAACAATCAATAATTTGTTGGCCTTTAGTAAAGGATCTGACTATTCTCATGGCTACTGTAGACATGTTAAAGCATGGTAGAAAACCATTAAGTTGGTAGAGTTAGGACTTCTAATGGTCGTTCGACTTCAACGAAGAAGGTCGGTCAAGAAGATGCATCGTGCTGGAGGGGAAGCCATAATTAGAAACTGCATGGTAGAGTTGACCAAGGAGAGCACATACTCAGCCTTGGCCATAGATATGAAGTCTCTGCTGCTAACTAGATAATTCAATTAAGTGAAAAACTTACATTAGTTTGGTTAACTCAATTAAGTGAATTTTTTTTATAAAAAGATTATTTGGATTCTCCACAGTGTAGTTTGAATTTGAAAAACTTATATCAGATTTGTTAACGTGGTTTGGGTACGCTAGCATAGATAGATACGCTCCAAATCTCTAAGCTACATCATCATACGCTAGCCATCATCTATAGATGCTAGAGATAGAGACGCTCTATAGAGATACACTAGAGATGCACTATATATCTATCTCTCTATGATCACTCTTGTCCCGTCTGAGCCATATTATTAGTATTCTTGGGCCTTCACTTTTATAATAACTTATGGTTTTGTCAAAAAGGTTTGAGTAAATTTGTTGATTTAGTGATTTTCTACTTTCAAGTTTACGAGAATCTATAATTTTATCATAATATTCCTATAAAATGGCCTATTTAAAAATAGGTATCCCAAACAATAATGTCTTTACAAATAGCCACTCTTTTAGGTATTTCGTGATCCTAACCAGATTTAGACCTATTTGTAAATTCGTTGAATACATTGGATTTAGATGGAGTGGAAGTCCATTGTATCAGTTTCTCCATTCCGTTAATGACCTACGTATCTTCTCCGTGGATTGCATATCTTTTCATGAATTCAAGGAACCCAGTGTTGATCCTTTTTTGAAGATCGATGGTCGACTGAAGTTATTTCGATTGCATTGAATTAACTGCATTTCGTTGTGGCATTTTCATATTGTTTTAGTAAGTGAAGTCAACATTTGACCACGAGTTGACCTTACAATGGGTAATCACGTGTTATGAACGAGTAATAAACATGATACAAGAGACACCACTAATGGATGAGACTATTCGCACTTAGATGAAGAGCAACCGATCTGATAGAATTTGTTCTAACCTATTTTTTATAGGAAATTGACTAAACATGATTGGGCATTGTTTAAATATCGAAATCTGCCCATCACTTCATCATAGAAAGTATTCACCAATGTCCAGAACTATTGAATCATGGAGCGGAGCTCAGAAATCTTATGAGTCACGGTTGTGGCGAGTCGATCCCATAATGAATCGATGGAATTTCCCAGCTAGTCATTAAGGATGGATACTCGACAAAGTAATCTGTTGAGTGTTGAGAGAGAATCGACTGAATTGTGTGGCCAGTGGACATTGACACAGAATTATATCAACCTCAAGTAAGTATTACAAATATTATATGAGATCTATTGTGTGTTGCTAACCAATGAGCAACATAGTTGAGTAAAATTTTAATATTGTAATGATCAATATAACTGGGTGCCAGCTACACTTAAGAAAACTACTCGGCATGCTTCACTTTTATATGGAAAAAGAATTACATTCATAAGAATTTTGTCGTCTTTAAAATTAAGTCATTATGTGAGGACATGAACCTAGTGGTCTGTTGTTATCAAAATAGAGTTTTAGATAAAATTTGTTATGCAAAGGAAATAGTTTAGAAAATACAAATTTATATGTGTGGATTGTTGGTCAGCTTCTTGCTAATATTTGTTTGTACCTAGTCCACAACACTAGTTGGTCCTAAAGTCTTAGTTGAGTCAAGTTGTCTTATGTTCTTCATGTAATACAAAAAGGTAGGCTCCATTATTTGCAACAAAAAGCAACACCAGCAAAAAAAATATTGAAGCAACATTTACTACAATCATTTATGATTGAAAGAAAGAAGAAGATTTGATTGAAGCTTGAGCATTAATTGATAGATCATTCATGAAGAACAACAAAAATTACTCAATTGAGCACTTGCAACTGGTGATGAACAAAGAAAGTAATCAAGAAGAGATGAGCATACATACAAAGAGATGAAAAGACAAGATGATGACAATAGAAGATTGAATTGTTTGAGTCCCCTGGTATGAAAATAGTAGAACATTTCCTTGGGTTATGACCTTGGGAGCTCGAAAGTGGAGAAATGGTATGTTCATTGAAGCATTTTGTAGCCTATGGATGAGAATAGAATGAACTAAAGCAGCAACCCACTGGAGTGAAGATGAAGGTTAAAGAGTAACATGTCACAATAATGTTGCTGCAAACTTGCTTCGGGATGAAGCAAGGCTTTGAGGATGTTGGAAGGGCCTCTTAAGCCTATGTAATAATCATCATACACTAGTTAGTAAAGATTAAGTAAATATATGATATGTATGTAATAAAGGGTAAAAATATTTAATGAATGGTTCGTTGGAGCATGTATAACTACTCCAACCATTTCCCTAATATATAAATGCACATGAATGCATAATGCAAAGATCGATGGAATTCCTTCCCAATACTTCTTATCATATGTAATGTGTGTGTTCTTTTTGTTGTCCATGATGTAGTCCATTCATATCTGCATCTTGAGGCTCTGCCTCCAACACATGGGATCAATGTCATCAATGAATGTGATGGTCCATTGAGTAGGAGATGTAAGAATAAGAGGGATGAATATAGGTCTTTTGAGTGGAACAACATTGAACTTGGTAGGAAATTTCTTGAACTCGCATATCAAAATAAAATGTAAGAGACACTGGCTCATAGAATCCATTAAGGTCCTTTAGGAAATATTTCCTTAATGAGCTTAGAAAACCCAAAATTTCACTCCATTAACCCAAAACCATAAGCATTTTGGTTTTTATCCATGAATGCAATTGTTAGGATTCGATCCAAACTACCCCTTACAAGTTCCAAATTGGTTATTCTCCATTTGATAACGTCAACATATTCATATGGTAACTAGGAAGATACAGTTTGGATCACCTCAACCTTTTTTAGATCCTTTGGTCTCCAAAGCTTTAGTTTTGAAGGAGACATGGAAAAAATTCGTTAGTTTTCTCTTTGGAATTCTAAGGAGCATCATTTATGATGGAGATGCTAACCCAAAAACAAATGGTAGTCCAAGGTTACTTACCAAATTTCTTGTGGACACTTCGTAGTCATTTTGATATCCTTCTATATAATGATATCACATGGTGATTCTTGTTGGAAATAACACTGAGAGGGGCGGAGGGAGGAGGGGGTGAATCAGTATTAGCAATTTAACAATTTTTTCATTTCCATAAACAAATTGATATACGCTACTTCTGTTAATTCAACCTGCGTATATACGCAATTCTGTTTAGAGAAAACCGTGTATATCTTGCAGGCTTCTAATTTAGTTAGCTGATCTTAATTTGTGTATCAGAACCATAAAACAGTAATCAAGTGCAGTGAACAATACAGGCAATCACACACATGAACATAAGATATAAGGTGGAAACTCAATGTGGGTGAAAACCACCTGTTGCAATTTGTCTCTATCTTCTTTTAATAAGAAACTTCTTTTTACAATATTTATGTACTTGTGCAGTCTTATACCAGTACGCGGGCTTCTATCTGCAGAAGGCTACAACCTTCTCTTTTCTTCCAGGGCCTATGTTTCATAAATTTTCAGACTGGATCCATCAATAATATTAATCAAACATCAAATATATCTCCATCAACCAATTTCCTTTGCACCAACCAAAAATTGAATCGAACAATCACTTCTCTGAATGCTTTAGCCAGAATACAGTAACAGTAACCATAAACCAATCCTAAACCCAGAACACTGCAGCATTAAACGGAAGTAGCAAAACCATATTTTATGAGACGTACGCTACTTCAATATGTAGAACCTGCATGCATATGTTGCTATATTAAGGCAAACCTGCATATACGTTGTTTTGAATTACCGAACTAGTGTGTATACGCGCCTTTGTTATGTTGAACATGCGTACAGATCTATAAAAGATAATTTACCCTTTTCAACTATTCAGATAGCAGTTATACCCAGACCATCAGATTTACAGATCAAGTTATGCGCCAAATATAAAAGATCAAAATCACACAAAGATACTTCTCTTCAAGCCTTAAGATCTTGACCCATCAATAGAACTTATCCTTCTTCTAGCGCTCAGGTTCCTCCTTGATTCAGATCTAGCTATGCACCATAACCCAATGACCAGTATTCTAGATCTTACTCTTCATAAGATATTCAATGCTTGAGTGCCCTTGCCTAATGATCTCCTTCTCCTTTTATAGTCTTAGGCCTTACTCAATACTATGGTCCAAAACCACTTAGAACCAATACTTGGGTCCAAATACCTGGGTTCAACTCTTCAGACAAGATACCATGGTTCAAAGCCATAGGTCCAAATACCAAGGACCAAAAACCAAGATTTCCAAATTGTACACGCTTTTCTGTGCATGAAAGTGTGTGTATACGCATACGCGCCTTTTGGTCTATGAATACGCATGTATACGCAGCTTGGTCAACGGGAACATGCTTATACTTCCTTTTCCTTTATCCTGGGAGCCTGTGAGCTTGAACTGTCATCTAAGTGATTTTCCGAGTGAGTTGCCATCAAGGAAAATACATGTGCCATAGTGCCAACATGTGTCATAATGCCAACAATCTCCCCCTTTGGACTTGATGGCAACCCCAAGTCACTCTCCCCCTTTGTCATCAAGGGTAAAGGGTTATGCTCCCCCTGAGTACATGCTAAAATATATGCTCTGCTAAAGTGTGCTCCCCCTGACTGTAAGCAAGGTCTGCAAAAAGATGTTCTACAAGAAGAACATGACTCTATACATCATAAATGACCTTCCTATCACCAAAGACTCATCCATACATCCATCTCCCAACCAAGTGGGGATATACCAAGATTGACTCATCCATCCAACCAAGTGGGGATACATCAAAAGTTTATACATGATAAGACAAGAACAATACCTCATCCATCCCGGGCATGGTGGGGAAACAAGATAGGTTGTTACATGACCTTGATAATAAAAGAAATACATGACATAGAGACCAAATATCTAAGACAAGACTATGATAGTCATCAGCAACTATCATCAGCAGCTTCTACCAATCACCATCCAGACCATCAACCATGATCTCCCTCTGCACCTGTTCCATCTAAATCAAAAATAATTGTGAAAATGTACCAAGATCTTCTAAGGTAATGCCAACAATCCACCATCAGAAGTATATGCTCCCCCTGAACCTGTGCCAGATGATCAGACCCATATCAGACTCTTTTCAACTTGAGTCTGGCCCACTGATATTCTTCAAACCAACATATACGTGATTGTATCCACAGAAACCAGTGTATGTACGCAGATGATCTTCATGAAACTCACGTACAACCACTTTTCTCTGAAACAGATAAGTGTCAACAACAAGATGATGCATCAACTACTCCCAGCTTCTGTCTGAGGTATTCAAATGTCTCCCTAGGTAGTGGTTTAGTGAATATATCAGCAATCTATTCCTTGGAGGGAACATACTCCAATTTGACCTTTTGTTCAAGCACTTGTTCCCGGAGAAAATGATATTTGATAGGTATGTGCTTGGTCTTTGAATGCATGACTGGATTCTTTGAAATATTGATTGCACTTGTATTATCACATAAAATGAAGATAGGTGGAGTACAAGTGATTTGGATGTCTTGCAATGTTTGCATCATCCAAAGAAGTTGTGTGCAGCAAGATGCAGTTGCCACATTTACTGCTTCAGCTGTAGATAATGCAATTGAACTTTGTTTCTTGCTGAACCAAGATACTAATCTAGGACCCATAAAGAATGCACCACCACTAGTGCTTTTTCAGTCATCCACGCTTCCTACACA
>APFE030542584.1:112672-123264 GCA_000404065.3 Pinus taeda | reverse complement strand
TATTTAAAATTTTAAATTCACTTATTTTTATTTTTAAATCAACAGATTTTTACTTTCATAGCATGAATGTATAGTTAATAAAGATATTATTAGTCTCTGCCATCTGGCTATGGCCAGGGACTATAGTAATCGGTTTGACGATATTTAGCATTAATTCACGCGGTTTATACACTGAGTGTGCGGCTTATGCAACCTGTTGCGTCTGTTAACTATATGGTAGCTATTTCATAATCTTATTTCGCCTCTTCCCGAGGAGAAGAGGCCAAAAGCATATGCTATTTTCGACTTGCGTTGTTTTCATTATTTGGGAAGTGGAGAAGTGGAGATTAATGCTAGCATTAAAGGACGAGAGTTGAGGCGTATGTATACCCAACAAGAAATTTAACCAAAGTTTTCTGTACACCTTCATCCTGGTTTCCACTACCACTGCCTTGTAACTGCCACCTACACCTTTCAAGACGGTGACATAAACACTACAACTACACGTTGCATGGTGGTGCCACGAATACTGCAATAGAGATAGGAAGTATGGCTTATAAAAAGCACTATCTCTGCTAAAAATTGCAACGCTTTGTAGTCGACTTTTCTGCAATTTCACCTTGTGCCCTGATTGCTTCTGTGTTGCAGATCACAGGCGTGCTGGCCGTGGATCCAGACGCTCCAGATATCGCCGTCTCCGACTGTCGATGAGATGCAGACCATCCATGATTAGCATTACTGTAATGTAGTAAATTGAATACCAAATTTTCACATCATTTTTCCTATATCCTTTTTCTTTGGTTATTCATAGCAGTAACAAACTCTACAACAGAGGCCTAACTGTTCTTTCCCTTTTCGCTTGTTGTTTATATATCTGAATTGAAAGAACTATCTATTTTTCTCAGAAACCTATTAAGTAGGATAAGGAGTTAACAATTTTAGTCCACTTTGTTTTTATTGTGTTCAGTGCCCTGATTGCTGCAGACGCTCCAGATATCGTCGTCTCCTGCTGTCGATGAGATGCAGACCATCCATGATTAGCGGCTTTGTTGAGAAGTTCGAAGAGCACTGAAATTTCAGGATTCCACCAGCAGATTCCTTCGTTGGCATCATGAATAGCTAGTTCAATCATATACAATTATGTTTAGAGTCTATTTTCAGACAAATGTAATGTAGTAAATTGAATACCAAATATTCACATCATTTTTTCTATATCCTTTTTCTCTGGTTATTCATAGCAGTAACAAACTATCTATCTATTCGTCTGGTTTATATATATGAATTGAAAGAACTATCTATTTGTCTCAGAAACCTATTAAGTAGGATAAGGAGTTAACAATTTTAGTCCACTTTGTTTTTATTGTGTTCAGTGCCTTGATTGCTACAGACGCTCCAGATATCGCCGTCTCCTGCTGTCGATGAGATGCAGACCATCCATGATTAGCGGCTTCGTTGAGAAGTTCGAAGAGCACTGAAATTTCAGGATTCCACCAACAGATTCCTTCGTTGGCATCATGAATAGCTAGTTCAATCATATACAATTATGTTTAGAGTCTATTTTCAGACAAATGTAATGTAGTAAATTGAATACCAAATATTCACATCATTTTTTCTATATCCTTTTTCTCTGGTTATTCATAGCAGTAACAAACTATCTATCTCTTTGTCTGGTTTATATATCTGAATTGAAAGAACTATCTACTTGTCTCAGAAACCTATTAAGTAGGATAAGGAGTTAACAATTTTAGTCCACTTTGTTTTTATTGTGTTCATATATCTGATTTACAGAACCATTTAATTGACTCAGAGAATGCATATTTATTAGAAATTAGAGAGCACAGTTTTTTAAACCTGTATATTTACATTTTTCCCTCATGCTTTTGATTGGGATTCTGAATTTAGAGATAAAGACCCATACCTTCGTGGGCAAGATCTAGAAGCAGAGCCTGTTGAAGCACACGTTTATCCGGGACCAGTAGCTTCAGTCTCCATTCTGACCTTAGTCTTAGACATTGAAGCTAGAAAACTCGACATCCTCAAGTTCATTCGTGTTAACAGAATTTGTGAAACTGAGAATGGGCGAGCAAGCAGAGTTCTGGTCACAAACTGCCTGACTTTTACAAGAAGGCTCCAATGGTGCAGCCCACTGTATCTCTACTCCATAGTTCCACTGCCTCGCAGGCACTACCGGGTTGAAATTTAGGACACTCGTGTAAGCCCTGCAACCACCTGAGTGTACCCCTATTGTCTTAGAAGTGGTAAAACCTCCCGCTATAAATGTGCAAAAGACACCATCTTTCCTACACGCCATGGCTGCCTCGGCTTCATTAATATATGTATGACACGAACTGCTTGAACTACAATTCAATGGCGATGCCAGTATTATAGGATCGCAGTTCAACAGCATAACCGTGTTCGTACTTGTAAGATTGAAAGGCAGGCTCTGATTCAATTGCAGTCCCTGGTTATTCATGTCTCGAGTCTCGCAAGAATCGTTAAGCAGAGGCGAAGGTTGAATAACTAGCCTCATGGTGGCTGGATTGATACTAATGCCACAGAGAATGAGTCCCTCACCTCCCTGCTGCCTCAGAGCATTGATCTGTTGTCTCACGTTTCGCTATGACGCGGTTCGGCTAGTCCCTCCGCACTCTGCATGAGAGCAGCATCCCTGGGAGTTATGGGATGCTTTGCTACCTCTCCACAAACACCAAATACATTACCATATGTAAGCGTCTCTAGTGAGCCATAAATCTCAGACCTATCTCTCACAAACCTCAGTATCGATCGCAGTTTCTGTGCTTCCGGCGATACTCGTTGTGGATGACCATCTGAAAGCATAAGTGTCAGGTTGCTGTAATTAAGTCCTCTGGCTATTAACACGTATGTTGTACGCACGGAAATGTGGCATACCAAATGTCGTTTTCTCGCTCTTGCAACTGACATAGAAGGGCAATCGACTATTTCTCGCTCTTGCTGACCTCGTTTTTTCTATTCGGCTTTAACATGGCACTTCTTCATAAATGTCGAATCGACTATTTGACCTCATTTGTTCTATTAGGCTTTAACATGGCACTTCTTCATAAATGTTGAAAATGTCATCTGGAGAACAAGCTTACTCTTACATTTTCACCTCTTTGCTATATCGTGTGTCATGAGTATTTTTTTAAAAGAAAGTAAAAATATTGATTCAATAGAATAGCTAATTTAAAGGTCTTACAATAAGAATAATACGATAATATGTAAGTTTTTCATTAGTACTTGCAAAATAAGTACAAGCGCATGGCTTGCATGCAATGCACGTGGTAAGGGAGAGAGAAAGTCGCTAGTCCTCATAAGTTGTCCAATAATAACGGACTTTTATAATGACTTTAATAAGTTTGGTTCTGTTTATGACTGTCCAACATTTGAAGTAATGCTGTATCTCTCCCTCGAAGTGTTGTTATGATATTATATTGTATAATTAATAAATAATAATAATTAGTGTCTTAGCTTAATGTCTCACTTGACGTTGCTGTTAAACACATTATGAAGTACGAATATATTTCTAATTTTCACAGGGCAATTCATATCGCTGCTTTTATGTTCTATCAGACTACAACAGATGATGCGCTAAAATGCTGAAAGAACTCTCTGCTCCGCTCTTTTATTTTTTATATATGTCGTAGTTTGCTGGCTGCCTACAACAGATAATGCGCTAAAATGCTGAAAGAACTCTCTGCTCCGCTCTTTTATTTTTTTATATATGCCATAGTTTGTTGGCTGCGCTACCACTTGTTCTCTTTCTGTTCATATTTATGTTCTGAACTTAATGCAGGGACTTGCTGCTTCACAGCCTCCCTTGTTCAAATTAGTTATCCATTTACAAAAAAGGCACATGCATTATTGATAAGGATATTATTAACATTGGTTCCGTGTTCTTTAAAAAAACATTCTTATCATTTGTGCATATTATATTATAGTAAAAGAGTGTTTACATCATTTAAAAAAGAGTTAAGGATCTAGATAAAATTTAGCTCCAATCAATACAATGTAGTGCAAAAGGAAATTAAACGTTGACTTTGGCATAGACATAATATTATGCTCCAAACATTCGATTATCACAAATGTATTCCCGATGGAAGTAAAATTTTGCTATCGAAATGGGAAAGATGAAGATGATCAGGGTAAGTAGCCTGAACATATGCATTGTAGGGTGAGATATGTTTGTTTAGAGATATAAAAGGGTACTTGAAGATAATGTTTAATACATATAATTTGAGAAAAATAAAAAATTAGGATAGATCAGTTTTTTTCATTATAAATAAAATTAAATTTTTTATATGATATGATTATAAATTTTTAATGGAAAAAAAAAATAAAATTTTTAATTTACGTATCATTCCAATTTCCCTTGGAAATCTTAGAGATCTAAATAATTATCGAATAATATCTTTTAATTTCCCTTAAAAATCTTAGATATCTAAATAACTATTCAATAATATTTTTTAATTATTTTATAGAGAGTTCTTAAGAAGAGCATTAAGAAGAGCTTACAAGAGCCAAGGCATGCAAGGGCCAAGTTAACAGAGGAGTCATAAGGACTAAATGAAGATAGGAGTAGAAGAAGCCAAAGGAGAAAAACATAGGTTGCCCATAGTACGTAGAGGAGACAGAAGAGTAGGAAGACTTCAGCTATATAAACCATAAAAGGGCAAGTGCATAACACTTCATAATTTTTTGAAGCAATGGGAATTCATCACTTAATGGGTCATCATTGGACAGGAACAGGTTCAGTGGGACCCACTCAGAGGCTTTATACCCATCAATTTGTTAAGTTTAATTAACCAACAAGTCAGGCTTTGGTGAGCAGCCAAAAACTTTAAGTTGAGGGCCCTGTCTGAAATTTTCTACTTGGTGGCTCTTAGTAACCTTTTACCCCAGCGGTTGGTTTGTGAGCAGGCTGGAGCATTGAGTTGAGGGCTCCGCCTGAAAGTTTCTACCCCAACGACTTTTGTAACCGCCTTTTCCATTGAAACAAGCTTGGATAAGTGGGTTCACATGGCAGGAGCAGAAGGTGGGCCAACCTAGAGGTTTGTGAACTTGGAGGGTTGTATTGTCTTACTTTTATGTCGCGTCGGACTATTGCAGTCAAGCTCACATGGAAAGAACCAAAAGGTGGGCTAACCTAGAGGTTATTGAACCCAAAGGTTTTCTTAACTTACCTTTGTATTGTGTCAGGCTCATGGAAGTGAGCTTGCGTAGTGACTTACATGTTTATTGACAAGGCGAAGCGTAAAATTGAGTCAACATTAACATGACGAGTGGGCATCTGAGCCACGGTCATGGGAATGGTTTTGCAGAGGAATTTAAATTGATATTTTCATTCTTTTAAATATATATTAGTGTGTGGACATGTTTGGCCTTAGCACCTGACTGCTAACGAGGCGCTGCGGGGTAAAATAAGGGTTGTGGTGGTTCTTCCATCCAAAAAAACATAAGAAAAGGAGGATCCACATCAAGTGGTATCAAAGCAGACCATGTGTCTACGTAAGGAACAAGAAGTGATTATGGAACATAGAGTGGGATGAGGTGCTAGAAGAGGTAGAAGGGATAGATACTTGTAGCCAAAAATTTGAAGTTTTGAGCATGATGCAGCGATTGGAGGAGAGAATGTCAGCAATGGGGACTGGTTTGCAGAGAGAACCAGAAGCAGGAGATATAGGTGTGGATGAGGAAGAAACTTCAAAAGAAGAAGCAACAAAAGAACCGACAGAAGCAAAAATCTTAAGGACAATTTTAGGATCTGTCGTGAAGCCCAAGCCAGATTTATTCTCTTATACAGTCAATATGAATCCATAAGAGCTTATTGACTGGATTATAGAAATGGGCAATTTTTTTGACTATGAAGAGATCGATGAAGAGAAGAAGGTTAAATTTTTGTGACCAGACTAAAAGGCCATGCAACTCTATGGTGGGACAGTGTACAAGCACCAAAAAGAAGGATGAACAAGCAAAAGATTAAAAGTTGGGATAGGATGGTGGCAAAACACAGAAGTAAGTTTTTACCAAAATATTATCAGCTTACCTTATTCAAAAATATGTAGAACCTTAGACAAAGGTCAATGACAGTCATAGAGTACACAAAATAATTCTATAAGGTGAACATTAGGGTAGGATATGAAGAAGAATCTGCAGAGAAGACAGTAAGATACATAAATGGCCTTAGACTAGAGATACAAGATGAGATTAGTGTGTTATCACCTAAGACGATGGAAGAAGCATATAAGTTTGCTTTGAAAGCTGAAGAAAATCTTGCAAGGAAGCAGGTTGGTAGAGGCAAGAGTGTTGTTAGAGAAAGAGGACAACAATATAACAAAGGGATACAACACCAAGAGATGGAGCTAGCAATTCTAATGCACCAAGACAGCAAGAGGGAGAATCTAGAGGCAGAAGGTCCTTTTTTAGAGGAAGATAAAGAGGCAGAGGAAGAGAAGTTTGTTGTATAGATGTGGTAAAGTTGGGCACATGGCATATGAGAGTCCTAAAATCAGAGAAAGAATCCAAAGGAATGATGTACCTGCTCTAGTAGAGGGAGAGAAAGCAGAGGTGCAGGAAGCTGAGAATGTGCCAAAGACATGAGATTCTTTGATGTTAAAAATGTTCTTGATAAAACAAGAAAAGGAAGTTGTTGAGCCAGCTCAAAGAAAGGATTTGTTTCGAACTATATGTAAGGTTCAAGGAAAATGTTGTAAGGTGGTAATTGACAGTGGTAGTACTGATAATTTGGTGTCTACAAATATAGTGGAAAAGTTGAAGTTGAAGAAGACAAAGAACTCGACACCTTATAAAGTGCCATGGATACAGAAGGGTCATCAATTACTAGTCAATGAGCAATGTGAGATAAAACTACAAATAGGAAATTATAAAGACAAAATTTTATGTGATGGAATACCTATGGATGTATGTCATATTTTGTTAGGAAGGCCTTGGCAGTTTGACATAAACGTTGTGCATGATAGGAAAAGGAATACTTATGAGTTCCCAAAAGATGGCATAAATCATACTTTGCTTCCATTATAGGAAGAGGGAACAACTGAGAGAAACAACTCTAAAGCATTGTTATTAAGTGGCAAGGAATTTCTATAGAAAATGGAAGAGGAAGAGGTAATTTATGTTATAGTTTGCAAACCTACAGTAATTCTTACTACCACTACTATTATTAATTTACCTCTAGAAATCCAATATATGTTAAATGAACATAGTGACATTATAGTGGATGATCTGCCAAACGAATTGCCATCGATCAAAAGTATCAGTGATCACATTGACTTGATACTAGGAGACACTTTTCCAAACAAACCAGTGTATACATTGACTCCCAAAGAAAATGAGGAGATCAAGAAGCAAGTGCAGGAATTATTGGAAAAAGGTCTAATAAAAGAAAGTCTTAGTCGGTGTGGAGTGCCTACAATCTTGAGCCTGAAAAAGGATGGAGGATGGCATATCTGCACCGATTCTAGAGTTGTGAATAAAATTACTATTAGATACAAATTTCCCTTTCTACATATTGATGTTTTGCTTGATTTTAAAGCGGTGCTAGCTGGTTTTCCAAAATTGATTTGGAAAGCGGGTACCATCAAATCAAAATAAGGGAAGGAGATGAATGGAAGACCTCATTTAAAAAAAGAAAAATGTATTGTACGAATAAATGGTTATGCCATTTGGATTGTCAAATGCACCCAACACTTTCATGTAGTTGATGAATGAAGTGTTGAAAGATTTCATTGGGAAATTTATAATAGTATATTTGGATGATATCTTGGTCTATATTCAGTCAAAGGAGGAGCATCTACGACACTTGAAGAATGTGTTATAAAAATTGCAACAGGAGAAATTGTTGATTAATTTGAAGAAATGTTCCTTTTTGAAACCAGTGCTTGTATACTTGGGCTTTGTTATCTCAAGAGAAGGTTTAGAGATGGACCCTAAGAAAGTAAGAGCAATCCTTGAATGGCCTTCACCCATAAATGTTTTTGAGGTACGTAGCTTTCATGGATTAGCCAATTTTTACTAGAAATTTATTAGAAATTTCAGCAAACTGGGTGCTCTGATTATAGAGACAATCAAGAAAAATCAACAACCATTTTAGTGGACTAATGAGGTAAAAAAGGGGTTCCAACTGTTGAAGAAAAGGATTATTGAACAACCAGTACTTGGGTTGCCATATTTTGGTAAACCATTTCAGGTAAGATGTGATGCCAGCAACAAGGCCATTGGAACAGTTCTCAGTCAAGAAGGTTGACCCATAACATATTTCAATGAGAAATTAAATGAATTCAGAATAAAGTGTACTTCTTATGACAAAGAATTTTATGCGGTGGTCTAGGCATTAAAGAAGTGGAGGGAGTTTATTTTTTACACTGATAATCATTCAGTGCAATTTATTATGCAACAGTCAAAGTTGAACCAAAAGCACATTAAATGGGTTGAATATTACAAAGTTTCACATTTGTTTTAAAGCATATTAGTGGGCAACCTAATAAAATTGTTGATGCATTAAGTAGGAGGTAGCTATATTTGTAGGAAAGTCAAGTCCAAGTGCTTGGGTTCGATTTCATGAAGGAGCTATATGATATTGATGTTGATTTTAGAGAAGCTTATGAAGCTTGTAAAAAACCAACAATTCAATATCTGAGTCCATGGCTTGATTACATGATTCAAGATGGGTTATTATTCATGAACAACCAGCGTTGCATTCGCAATTGCTTGATGAGGGAAAACCTAATTAAGGAGAAGCATAGTGGCGATCTTGGAGCACATTTTGGGCATGATAATATGTATGAATTGTTGAAGAGGAATTATTTTTGGCCGAGATTAAGAGCATATGTGCATAAATTCATGAGTAATTGTTGAATTTGTCAATATGCTGAAAGGAGGAGTCAAAACATTGGATTATACACTCCATTACCAATTCCAGAAAGGCCTTGGGATTCGGTAGGTATGGATTTTGTTTTAGGACTGAAAAAAATTCAAAAGGGCCACGACTCTATTTTTGTAGTTGTATACAAATTTTCCGAAATGGCCCACTTTATTCCTTGCACTAAAACTAGTGATGCTACCCATATAGCTAGTTTATTCTTTAAATAAGTTGTGAGACTACTTGGAGTGCCCAAAAGTATTGTCTCTGATTGAGACACTAAATTTTTTGGGACACTTTGGAGAACATTATGGAAAAGGCTTGGAACTGAGCTAAATTTTAGTTCAGCATATCATCCACAGATAGATGGTCAAACTAAATTAGTGAATAGGAGTTTGGGTGATATCTTACGTGGTCTGGTTGGAAACCATCTATTATGCAACTAACTCACAAAATATAAAAAGAGATAGATCAACGACTTCAAAATAAGCCTGTTCGAGGGGGAAACCTCCTTTACATTACACAAATGAACAATTATTGGATGATACAAATGATAAGACCTCCTTTCTATATATAGGAGTCTAAGGGGTCGTAATATAATCAGAGCCTACATAACAATAATACTGTAAGGGCACAACAATAACAATAGTGGCCTTCTACGGGGCACAATAATAACAATAAGGGGGTACACTAGTAGTATAGGGACCTAACATGCCCCTCTCCTTCAAAAAAGTGTTGTCCTCAACGCTTGAGTAGTTCTAGATGCTTCTGTATAAAATTCTCATCCTCCCATGTAGAATCTTCAACGGTTAAGTTCTTCCACTTCATGAGATACTCTAAAATGGATCGATTTCGTACCTGTGAGGTTCTTAGCTCTGTGATTGCTTTAGGTTCCAATATGTTTTTTCCTTTCTCGTCAAGTTTCAGCAATATTGTTTGAAATGGGAGCTTGTCATCTATAACCTTCTTTAAGCCTGAAACATGGAAAACTAGGTGCACTCGGTAAGATGAAGGAAGCTCCAATTTGTATGCCATAGTACCAATCTTTCGTAACACCTTGTAAGGACCATAGTACTTTGGTGACAATTTATTATTCTTCTTAGATTGCTTAAGGGACATTTGTTTGTATGGTTGTAGCCGTGAAAATACCCTGTCGCCTACATCAAAACTTATTTCACTGCAATGTTGATTTGCCTGTTGTTTCATGTTGGAAATGCAACAAGATGATGGAGCTTAGTGAAAAGAAGTCGCCTTCACTAAGTGGTCCCGCATGCTATTTTTGGCGCAAAGTCTATTTTTAGACATATGGATCATGGTCTATGAGTTGCAGGATGCTATTTGTGGATGATTGGTCATGTTGGTAAAAATTAGATGGACTTCTATTTTTAGACATATGGGTGGAGTCTATTTTTAGACTGCCAGGCTAAAAATAGAACAACCGAATATTATTAGCTCTTAATAATATTTGGACTATAAACATTATCTTATCCTCTTGTAGCACTTCAGTTCGAGCTACAGATGTGGCACATGCAAATGCCAGAAGGAAATACGCTTTTCTAATGGGTTAGTTGAGCTATTGCATGAAGGACTTCAGTTAGAACTCAAGTGGTTGAGTTTTGGTGGAGTTGATTGAGGAGTTGATGGAGTTGTGTTCAGTTTGACTTAGTTGAACTAGTTGTATTTAGTCTAACTGATCAATACACTAGTGATGAGTGGT
>APFE030542584.1:102151-112573 GCA_000404065.3 Pinus taeda | reverse complement strand
GTTATTAATTAATTCACTAATTATTAACTCATAAATCAACTAAATAATACATCAGTTAACTCAGTGCATGGACAGTTCAGTGGAGACAAGTGTTAGAGGTGAGTGAAAGGGCAAGATCGCTGTTAGTTGTGACTATAGTTGTGCATGAGATTTTCACAATCAGTGGATTGAGATTGCCAATGAGGATTGTGTAGTGTTACACAAGGGAAATACGAGTTTGGATCAGCCATTCTCATCTATTCTCATGCAGGATTGCGCAGTGGAGGCATGCAAGCAGCGGAGGAGATTTGAACCTGTGATTGATTCAGATCTGAGCTAGTTTGTGCGTAACAGGTGGAGATAGTGTTGAGTACTTGCGAGGAGTATTGTACTATGTATTGTTACATGTTCTCAATCAATATAATATACAGATAGTTGGGGGTTTTCAGCTGCATGCTTTCCCCGTGATACTCTGTGTTGATATGTGCGATTGATGCTTCAATGTGCGCATGCGATTGTTTCTTAATTCCGCAAAATTGATGATCAACATAGAGGAGGATATGTATTATGCATGATTCCGCAAATAGTGTATAATCAGGATAATCTCTGTGAATAAGTGTCACATTATTCAAAAATTCTACATTTCATTTAATTATGCGCCAAAGTGAGGTTATCCTTTAAGAGTTGGAGAACTAGTTCTTAATGCTTGATGTGATATTCCACTGCATGAACCTTAGAATGATTGTCCAAGACTTTTTGGAGATCTGGAGAAATACATGATTTTGATGTTTGAACCTCTAGTGAACATATTATGCCTCGTTGTTATTTCTTTAGAAGCTTTGTCATGCCATTAGAGATGATTATCTTTCCTGTTTTCCCTGCGATACCCCTTAATTCAACTTCCTTTCGTTCCAAAAAAAAATTCAAGAAAAGTTCTTGAAAATTAAAAGTTATCATACCCAAAGATTGTAACCATTGGACTCCTAGTACAACATCAACACCACCCATTAGAATGGAAAGCATTAGATTATTCAATAGATATTCTCCCATGGATAGCTTGATATTATGACACTTTCTAGAGCAATTTATGGTTTCTCCATTTGCAACCCTCACTTGATGCTCTGGTGTTGGATATAGGAAGCAATTCAATTCCTTGTCTATCTTACAGTGAAAAAAATTATGGGTACTACCGAATCAATCAACACTATTACCTTTTTATTTTTGATATGTCCTTCTATCTTGAGAGTTTGAGCAGTGGTAATTCATGTCAATGCATTACAAGATATGGCCATATTCATTTCTTCTTTCTCTGGGTTTGGTTCCTAGTGTATATCCGCTTCTTTTAACGTTTCTTGATCCTTTTCTTTCTCCTCTTCACAATCTATGTCAAATAATTTCTTCTCAATGCACTTATGACCTTTGGTGTATTTTCTATCGCAACTGTAACAAATCCATTTTGCTCTTTTTTCTTAGAATTGTTGTGGTGTCAACCTTGTAGGTTGTGGAAGGCTAGGAGCAACAACACTTCCATTTTTATAGTTATGGGTTCCTTGTTGCCATAATTTTTCTTTCAATTTTTCTGGCCAACCTGAATGCCTTCTCCAATTAATCAGGTTCCGAAAGATGAACCTCATGTTGGATGTTATCTTTTAAAGTCCGTATGAAGACATTAATTTTATGCTCCTCTGGAATATCATTACCCTTATGTTCAATTTTTGGAAGTCCTCAATGTGCTATGCCATTAAACCCTTTTGTTTGAGATTTATCAATTGGTGAAAGAAGATGTTGCTCTTTGTATCCTCATAATGTGCACATTATGGAGATCAAAATATTGTTCCATCTGTAGTATCCATGTTACAGGATCCTCACCATCAAAATTCCTCATATCGATATTTGGAATATGGTGTGTCTTCAATCCAATGTTAGATTATATGAAATCATGATTAACATTTCTTTTTTTTTCTCATCATGAGTTTCCTCTACTACCTTTTCACCATTAGGAAGTTTTTCTTGTAGCAACTTTGTCCAACCTTTCTTCAAACCTTCCATGTCTTTCTTCAAATCTTCCATGTTTCCTTTTAATTTTCCTTCTATACCATTGATATTAGATTCCATGCCGTAGATAAACCATTTATCTTATCTTTTATTGCATTCTTCAAATCATCTATCCAATTTTGCTTACGAGGTGTTTCTATTTTCTTGATTCAAGTCATTCTTTTTCTTGCTTTTAGGAGCTTGATCTTGAATCTGTTATATATCTATAATTTTAGATCTCCAAGGTCTAAAATTTCATCATGTGATAGCCCTCCAAGTCCTCTTTCCAACCCCACAAGTCTGATCTATATTGTATTCTCCAAGAAAGAGTTATGCCAAATCACCCATGATGGCATGATTATAGACTGGTTCAGTAGAGCGAACTTGTATGATGTCCCACGTGTCAGCGTTTCGACTTAAAACCGATACAAAACAAACTACATTTCGTCCTCTTTTTTTCACTATTTACTAAATTTGAATCTGATACTCAAAGAGAAATTTATGACAATTTTCCCAAGGTCACCTGTTTGAGATCGAATTTTGGAGCCTACAAAAACCCTAACTTCCTTGGATCATATCTCCGAACATATAGTGAGGAAATATCTGAAATCCATACACAAGGTTCACCAAGATTTCTTCTTAAATGGGTTTTAATTTCAGCTTCTGAAGCTTCATAGATAAAACATTATAGCAAAAATTCCACGATGACCTGTTTGGCGCAACAAAACCCTAGAATCCAAAGCTCTGATACCAAAAGTTATGTAACCAGCTCACAAAATAGAAGAAGAGATAGATAAACGACTTAAAAATAAGCCTCTTTGAGGGGGGAACCTCCTTTACATTACACAAATTAATAATTCTTGGTTGATATAAATGATAAGACCTATTTTCTATATATAGGAGTCTAAGGGGTCACAAAATAATTAGAGCCTACATAACAATAATATTGTAAGGGCACACCAATAACAATAGTGGCCTTCTATGGGACACAATTATAACAATATGGGGATTACATGGGCACACCAATACAATAAGGGGGTTGCACTAATAACAGTAAGGGGCTACACTAGTAGTATAGAGACCTAACATGCCCCTCTCCTTGAAAAATGTGTTGTCCTCAAAGCTTGAGTAGTTTTGGATGCTTCTGTATAAAATTCTTATCCCTCCCATCAGGAATCTTTAAAGGTTAAATTTTTCCACTTGATGAGATACTCTGAAATTTTCAATTTCGTAACTATCGGGTTCTTATTTGTGTGTTTTCTTTAGGTTCCAATATGATTTTTCCTTTCTCGTCAGGTTTCAGCAATATTGTTTGAAATGGGAGCTTGTCACCTATAACCTTCTTTAAGTCTGAAACATGGAAAACTAGGTGCACTCGAGAAGATGAAGGAATCTCCAATTGTATGCTATAGTACCAATCTTTTGCAACACCTTGTAAGGACCATAGTACTTTGGTGATAATTTATTATCCTTATTAGATTGCTTGAGAGACATTTGTTTGTATGGTTGTAGCCATAAAAGTACCCATTTGCCTACGATGTTGATATGCCTATTGTTTCATTCAATTATACACCAAAGTGAGGTTATCCTTTAAGAGTTGGAGAACTTGTTGTTGATGCTCAATGTGATATTCTACTGCATGAACCTTAGAATGATTGTCCAAGACTTTTTGGAGATCTAGAGAAATACATGATTTCGATGTTTGAACCTCTAGTGAACATATTACGCCCCGTCTTTCTTTCTTTATAAGCTTTGTCATGCCATTAGAGATGATTATCTTTCATGTTTTCTCTGTGATAACCCTTAATTTAAATTTCTTTCCTTCCCAAAAAAAATTCAAGAAAAGTTCTTGAAAATTAAAAGCTAGCATACCCAAAGATTGTAACCATTGGACTCCTAGTACAACATCGACACCACTCATTGGAATGGAAAGCATTGGACTATTCAATACATATTCTCCCATGGATAGCTTGATATTATGACACTTTCCAAAGAAATTTATGGTTCCTACATTTCAAACTCTCACTTGACACTCTGGTGCTGGATATAGCAAGCAATTCAATTCCTTGGCTATCTTACAATGAATAAAATTATGGGTACTACCCAAATCAATCAACACCATTACCTTTTTCTTCTTGATATGTCCTTATACCTTGAGAGTTTGAGGAATCGTAATTCATGTCAATGCACTACAAGATATGATTAGATTCATTTGTTCTTTCTCTGGGTTTGGTTCCCAATGTATATCCTTTTATTTTGACGTTTCTTGATTCTTTTCTTCCTCTTCTTCACAATCTATGTCGAATAATTTCTTCTTAGCACACTTATGACCTTTAGTATATTTTCTATCACAATTGTGACAAAGCCATTTTGCTCTATTTTCTTCCAATTGTTGTGGTGTCAACCTTGTAGTTTTTGGAAGGCTAGGAGCAACAACACTTCCATCTTTATAGTTGTGAGTGGTAGGATTCCTTGTTGCCATAATTTTGCTTTCAATTTTTCTTGCCAACCTGAATGCCTTCTCCAATGAATTAGGTTTTGAAAGACGAACCTCAGGTTGGATGTTATCTTTTAGAGTCTCTATGAAGACATCAATCATATGCTCCTCTAGAATATCATTTACCTTTATATTCAATTTTTGTAAGTCCTCAATGTGCTCTACCATTGAACCTTTTTGTTTGAGATTTATCAATTGGCTAAAGAAGGTGTTGCTCTTAGTATCCTCATAATGTGCTATCATTTCTTCCATAAAAATGGACCAAGTAATAATTTGTTTACGAGAGGAAAGCCATCGATACCATACAAACTAATTGGGTTCTAAATATAAAGTTGCAATACATACCTTTTGTATGTTTTACATATTATGGAAATCAAAATATTATTCCATTTGTAGTATCCATGTTACGGGATCCTCACTATCAAACTTCTTCATATCAATATTTGGAATATGGTGGGTCTTCAATCCAACGTTAGATTCTATGAAATCATGATTAACATTTCTTTTTTTCTCATCATGAGTTTCCTCTACTACCTTTTCGCCATTAGGAAGCCTTTCTTATAGTAACTTTGTCCAACCTTCCTTCAAACCTTCCATGTCTTTTTTCAAATCTTCCATGTTGCCTTTCAATTCTTCTTCTATACAATAGATATTAACTTTCATGCCATACATAAAACCATTTATCTTAGCTTTGATCACATCCTTCAAATCATCCATCCAATTCGATTACTAGGTGTTTCTATTTTCTTAATTCAAGTCATTCTTTTTCTTGCTTTTAGGAGCTTGATCTTGAATCTATCATATCTTTGTAATTTCAGATGTCCAAGGTTTGATATTTTGTCCTGTGGTAGCCCTTTGAGTCCTCTTTCCCACCGCACAAATCTTATCGATGTTGGATTTTACAAGAAATCGTTATGCCAAATCGCCCATGATGACCTAATTATAGATTTGTTCAGTAAAGTGAGCTTGTACGAAGTTCCACATGTCACTGTTTTGACCTTAGGCCCTAAAACTGATACCCAAAAAACTATAGTCCATCTTATTTATTTCACTTCTTACGAAATTCGATCTTATTCTCAAAGAGAACGTTATGACGACTTTCCCAAGGTGACCTATTTGAGATCGAATTCTAGAGCCTGCAAAAACCCTAACTTCCTTGGATCACATCTTAAAAAATATAGTGAGACAAGATCTAAAATTTGTACACGAGGCTCACCAGGGTTTCTGCTCAAATGGGTTTTATGTTCAGCTTCTGAAGCTTCGTAGAAAAAAAGTTATAGCGAAAATTCCATGATGACCAGTTTGAATCAATGAGACCCTAGAATCCAAAGCTCTGATATCAAATGTTATGCAACCAACTCACAAAATAGAAGAATAGATAGATCAACGACTTCAAAATAAGCCTCTTCGAGGGGGAAACCTCCTTTACATTACACAAATGAACAATTCTTGTATGATACAAATGATAAGACCTCCATTCTATATATAGGAGTCTAAGGGTTCCTAATATAATGAGAGCCTACATAACAATAATATTGTAAGGGCACAACAATAGCAATAGTGGGTTTCTATGGGGCATAATAATAACAATACCAGGACTCCATGGGAACAACAATACAATATGAGGGTTGCACTAATAATAATAAGGGGCTACACTAGTAGTATAAGGACCTAACATCATCCTAAACAGTGGGATCAAGTTTTGGCACAAGTTGAATTTGCCTATAATGAGTCACCCAATAGGAATATTGGTCAAATCCCTTTCAAAATTTTATATGGAATGCACACGAGGGGAGTACATGAACTTAGAAATTTGGGAAGAATAGATCAAAGAAGTGCAAAAGGTGAAGGTTTTGCCACAACCATACAGGAAATTCATGAACAAGTCAAGCAAAAACTTCAGGAAAGCAACCTTAAATATAAAAATAGAGCAGATCTTAAAAGGAGGGAGCAAAGTTTTGAAGTAGGAGATCAAGTGCTAGCACATTTGAGGAAGGAGAGATTTCCCAAGGGAGAAATAACAAATTGAAGTTGAAAAAGATTGGACCCTGTAGGATTCTTAGAAAATTGTCATCAAACGCTTATGAATTGGAATTACCCCTAGGGATTGGTATTTCTTCTATTTTTAATGTTGCAAACTTATACAAATATCAACCAGGAGAAGAATTACAAACAACAAAGGATGATGAAAAACAACGAATTCAACGGTAGAGGCAACTACCAACAATAAAACTTTTACAACCAGAAAGGATTTTAGATAAAAGACTGATCAAGAAAACTGGAGGCAAAGAATATTATAAATACTTGGTCAAATGGAAAAACCATCCAGTGGTCAAGGCAACCTGGATGACTACTACACTCTTACAGAAAAGTGGAAGAAATTTTGAAGACCTCATGTGCAGGAGCTAATGAATTCTTTGTTCCTTGGGAGTATGATGCAGTGACATCTGTAAAAACTCTGATTGGCCGAGAGGTCACTAAAGGAGTTGGTTCCTTAATAAGTGGGTTGTTAGATAGGATTTGTTTAAGATATGTTATGTAATTATTAAATTAGGCAAATTTTTATAATTTTGTTTATTTTCCCCTAAAATGGTCTCTTAGATAATATGATAATGGATCTGGACTGAATTTGCAAATGTAACCTTTATATTATTTCTTTTACTAAAATATGCACTGGTGTGTGTGAGAGGAAAGCAAGAGTTTTTATAACCATTCCTTCTACAATCTCTTATTTCCTAAATGTATTTCATAGCATATGCACATTCCTACATATACATTACATTGAGTATTCTTGGTTTAAGCATTGACAAGGCCAAGAGGAATATATATATGTACATAAGTTTAGATTGCAGGAGGGTCATGAGGAGGCATCAAGAAGGGCTTACAAGAGTTAATGCGCACAAGGTCTAAGTTAACAAAGGATTAGTAAGGACTGAAGGAAGATAGGAGTAGAAGAAGCCAAATGAGCAAAACACAAGTTGGCCATAGTACACAAAGGAGACAAAAGAGCCAAAAGCCTTCAACTATATAAACCATAAAAGGGGAAGTGGAAAACACTTCATTTTTTTTTTTAAGCAATGGGAATTTGTCACTTGATAGGTCGCCATTAGACAAGAACCGGTTCAGTGGGACTCACCTGAAGGCTTTATACCTCGGTGATTTGTTATGTTTAATTAACTAAAAAGTTATGCTTTGGTGAGTAGCCCAGAACTTTAGGTTGAGGGCCCCGCATGAAGGTGTCTACCCGACGACTCTTGATAACCTTTTATACCACCAGTTAGTTTCTGAACTGGCCAAAGCATTAAGTTGAGGGCCCTACCCGGAGGTTTTTACCTTGGCGGATTTTGTAAACACATTTTCCAACAAGTTGGGCTTGGATAAGCAGGTTCATGTGGTAGGAGTAGAAGGTGGGTCAGCCCAGAGGTTTCTAAACCTAGAGAGTTGTATTGTCTTACCTTTATATCGTGTCGGGCTATTGGAGTCGGGCTCACGTGGCAGTGACCAAAGGTGGGCCAACCCAAAGGTTTTATTAACTTACCTTTGTATTGTGTCGGCCTCATGGAAGCGAGCTTGCATAGTGACTTAACTGTTTGTTGACAATCGCGAAGGGTACAATAGAGTTAACATTAACAAGACGAGTGGGCATCTAAGCCACGATCATGGGAATGATTCTGCAGAGGAATTTAAATTAATACCTTTCATTCTATTAAATATATATTAGTGCGCCACACAGGGGCTTCATTGTGGGAGCAATACCATACCACGTGGATTTATATTGGGGGATATATATTGAAGAAAAAATGACATAATATATTGAGCATATATTAGGGGGTAAAGAGTATTTATATTGTCAGGTATAAAAAATGGAGCTCAAAATTAGTGCAAAAATATAAAAGGGTATAAAAAATGTTAATGGAAAAATGAATACCTACAATATCTAGTGAAAGTAGGGGTCTCTTAATGTGGGAAGGTCTATTGAATTCCTATTGGTAGGGGGTTAAATAATGTTATTTTTAGAGGTATTTTCAAATATGTAGTCAAATTCGAGGAATTGTTTAGTATGACACGAACACACATGATATGTCAGAGGTTCATTGAATGAAGCCCCCGTGGTGCGCTGACATGTTTGGCCTTAGTGCCTAAAGCTGACGAGGCATTGCAGGGTAAAAGAAGGGTTTTGATGGTTCTTCCATCCAAAAAATTGTAAGAAAAGGTGGATCCACATCAGTTTTGGATCTTGGTTCCTTGGTTAGGTGTTGGTGGTATTTTGAGGTTTTTTTTTTTTCGGTTTGGTGCCTTCTTTTTATTGACATAGGCCATTTCTAGTTTAGGTATTGTTATTATGTTTTGTGTGAATTGCGAGAGGTCTAGCCCAATCTCCAAAGGTGTTAGAAGGAGGTCATGAAAGCCCATCACAACAAGGAAAACTCCATCATTAGATGAAACCATAGGCAAGAAGAGTTTAACTAAAAACTAAATATTCAAAACAAGGTTAGAAATGATTGTGCGATTAAACTACATCTCAATTGTTGGAGTTGAAGGAAATAGAAAATGAATTCCCTAATTTCATGGCTTATCTATTCCACTTAACTAAATAGTTAAAATTATTGACCAATAAACCACATCTCAATTGTTGGAGTCCAAGGAAATAGAGAAGAAATTTCCTAACTTCATGGCCTATCTATTGCACTGAATTAAAACTACTATTGAAGTCTTTGGTAAATGCAATAATAAGATATATGCACCTCCCTTATGAGGTAATTCACTTCCCTACTTATCACTTACTAGTCTCTCTTGGGTTCATTATGAAGACTTTCTCTCCTAGCACATTATACAAAGGTTGCCTTTAACGATGGATATGGATATGGAGGGTTCCTCTACCTATGGAGGATTCTACAAGGGCTCTTGACCTTAGATTACACGACAACGGAGACTTGGGACAACCTAAATAGGGGATAGTTTTTAGTTTTCCTACCTTTATACAAATAGCTTTCGTGTTTTGTAAGGTTATAGCATTGTCTTGTCGGTTTGTATAACAATATCTTTCAAGGACTTCTTACACTCTCACATGGCAATATCTTTCAAGGACTTCTTACACTCTCAAGGATTTATTAAAGTTATAGTATTGTCAGATTTTGTGTTTTGTAAGGTTATACCATTGTCTTGTCAGTGTGTAAGGCAATATCTTTCAAGGACTTCATGGCAATATCTTTCCAAAGACTTCTTACACTCTCAAGGATTTATTAAGGTTATAGTATTGTCTTGTCAGTTTACCCTGGCAAGGACCTCTAAAACTAACAAAGATTTCTTGCATTGGATGATAAGGGTACGCTATGCAAGAAATTTTTGGAAGGACAAGTACGCTGATTTGATTGCGACCACATATCTCCTCTTTTAATTTCACCGCTATACGATTCTATCAACGAAATAGGTTGGTTACCATTAAATGTACACGGTCACTCTCGTACTCGTAAAATGGGCTTTTAAATTACCTGACGGGATATAACGGGGAGGGGAGATTCGAGTAGAGGGTAAGACAGTTCAGTATGAATACAAGACAAGTAATTGACAAAACTGGAGTACGTTGTAAGACAGAGTTCAGTATGAATACGATAATACGAACACGATGAAGGTCCAAAAACCAATATGTTGTTTATTCTCCATGCATGTTAAAAGACTGACATGGTCTATCAATTGTTTCATTGCATTCGGTACATAAACCAGAATACATTCCGGCCATATCTTAACATGGTGAATGTTTTATGTATTTTATTTCACAATTTATTAGTATATTTATTAATTTTGAATATATGATATAACTTAAAAATAGGCTTCCTTCATTATTGTAGCTAGAAACAAGTACGCATTGACTTTTAAATTCATTGGTATAAACGTTATTCATTGACTTTTAA
>APFE030542584.1:82049-102131 GCA_000404065.3 Pinus taeda | reverse complement strand
CTATATAAATATTATTATTAGTATATTTTGATTGTGCAAAGTATACAATCTAAACTTGTGGGTCTACTAATTTTTGTCGGATTTTAAGTAAAACTGATTTAAAAAATGCACCCATAAAAAAACAAGTCTTCAGAGAATTAGAATATAAAAAATGTAGTGGTAAAATAACCAAATCACTACACTATCATTAGCAGAATATCGACATCTAAAATGATCCTCTAGAAAAATAATAAAAAAATTGTTATGACTTTTTAAAGATAAAGAAAAAACTACTTTTGTAATTTCATCTTATGTCCTTATATATTTACTAAAATTACAAGTTAATAATATTGAGATCTAAAATGATCCTCTTGAAAAAAATAATAAAATAATAGAATAATTGTTATGACTAATTAAAGGAAAAAAAGAAAACTACTTTTGTAATATCATCTTATGTCCTTGTATATTTACTAAAATTACAAGTGTAAACATCCTTTAGATGTGCAATTAAGTTTTGCATGCCCATTCTGCATACTTTTAAGTACCCCACACAATAGAAAATTGAAATGTATATAAAAACATGTGTTTTTAATTTTCTCTAATGTGGTTTCTAATAAAACATATGCGGAGTGAGTATTCATTGGATGGAAAATTTAAAGAAAGACATTTGTTGATATATTTTCAATTTTCTATGATGTGAGTCTACTCAAACTTATAGAGAGTGGGTACTCGTTGGATGCAAAATTTAATTCCACATTCAAATAGTGCATATACTTGATATTTAAATAATGTACAAGGAAATAAGCCAAAAATACAATTAAAGATAATATTTTTTTTTTCCTTAAAAAATATTGACCATTGGGATGATATCATCATTTTTAATATTATTTTTGTTTCAAAGTTGATTTTCTTAGTATTTTTTATTTATGAGGTTAATCTTTTACCTCAAATTTCCGTAATGAGAAGTGATATATATAAGGTTATTTTATATCATATATGCTTGAGATTAGAGAAAACATAAAAAAACATATTTTAAATTTTTGAAAGCTAATAATACATTTTTATTTATTTTATTTATTTTTTATTTTTATCTTTTTTCCGCTGAAAGATTTAGTTTTTTGTTATTCACACAGAATAAAAAAAGTACAGTTTTCACTGTTTCAGTTGCTGAAAAAGAGTTCTGAAATATCAGATGTTGAATCTAAAAATTGAATTGGTGACCCACTACAAAAACTACTTACAGCTAGACTTTCCAGCGATGTATTTTTACAAAGGAGTTTCAAAGGCATTACAAAACCACTGCCTTGATAAAACTGCTGCCTAATGTAACCAGAAACTGTAAGGCATCTAAATTTTGACCTATTTTTTATGCATATATGGTTCCTGAGAAGTACACAGCCAGTGAAAAAAATTGCTTTGTTGTTTGTTGGTTTAAAAAATTGCAAAAACTGATGTGTTATTCTATATAGTCCTCCAACTCCGTAGACAAAGTTAGAATAATGTGGCTAATGACAAGGAAACATATTCCTCAAGAGAGCACCCATCAAGCTCTTCTAATAAAGACATATCTTAAGTGGTAATGATCTGTGACTCTAACATCTTTTAATTATTGTAGGGTGATGTCCCTTGCAAAACATTAAGTCATTTTATGTAAAGCAAGGATCATCTCCCTTAGAAATTATTGTGCAAAAAAATAAAATTTCTATGTATTCAGAACTCCAAATGGAATGGTTGATGCAGAAGCTAACCTATAATGTGAAAAAGGTTTAGTTAGAGTAAATGGGGTTGCCAAACCTTTGCACCCCTCCCACAAACATCTTATATTTATGGTGAATAACCATATGGAAATGAGCATTGCATTACGCATTTTGGAAATAGTGGGGAGTTAAGTCTGTAGCATGCATTAACTCATAAGGTGTAGACCAATTGGTTTGCGTGGGGTTTAGTCCCCGCCAGGTCACAGGGTCAAACCTCATGGGGAGGAGTTGAGGATAGAAGCCACTTTGGGGGAATTAAACTCCCTGAGGGGTATTTAGGCTCGATTGAACCTCGCACAATCCTAATGATAAGCATCCCATTGTGGTTGGATCTATCTTCTTCCATCCAATAAACATGCTAACCCGAGCTTAGGCTCAACCTAGTCACAAAAAAATAAAAAATAAAAAACAAAAAAGATTCTAACATGCATAACCTCATATACCAACGCCATTCTAAGCTTACTATTAATCCATGGGGTTTCAATATAGTAATGGTTCTAGTAGAGTATTGTGTTCTGAATCTTGACTCCACTCTTAGTCTCTACAATAAAAAGGTGAATGAGTTTGAGGCATCTTGGCAAGTGTAGTCTTGGTCAGATTTTAGTGGTTTTTGAGATATTTCTTTTGGTTTGACACATTCCTCTTATTCACATAGGCCACTAGCAATATAGTCATCACTATTGTGTTTTGTGTGAACTAGCAACATAGTCATCACTATTATGTTTTGTGTGAATTGCAAGAGGTCTAACACAAGTTCCAAAAGTGTGAGGAGGAGGTAGTAAAGGCTCATTGCAACATAATGAACTCCAACATTACATGGAACCATTGAAATAAAAAATGCAATAAAGATCTAAATACCAAAAACAAAGTTGGAAATGATTGTGCCATGTAATCACGTCCTACCCATTGAAAATGACACCTACTTCATCAAGGGACCTTCCTCTCTGGGTTCTCTCGTGTTCATAATAAAAACTTGCTTTCATCCATGACAACTACTGCATACTACTGCATCAAGAGACCTTGCTCTCTGGTTTCTCTCGTGTTCATAATAAAAACTTGCTTTCATACCACACCACGTATGTGGCTACAAAGAATTGTACAAGGGCCGCTAACCTTAACCACGGATGTGGCTGTAAAGGCTACCAAATTTGTGAATCATAATGAAGTAGGCATGCACATGTATGACACCACAAACAAAGGAACCTTAGGATGGCCCAAACACACAGAACTTTCACATGAATGACACGAAAAACTTAGAACTTTCACATGGGTGACACGAGAAAGGAACAACCTTAGGAGTGCCCAAATAGGTAGAACATTCACTTTTTCTCCTTTTGTAACTTTTTCTCCTTTTGTAAGGTTACTTGTCTTTTCCGCCTGTATGATAATATCCTTTCAAAGGACTTCTTACATGAACAAGGATTTCATACATTCCATATCCAATATCCTGCAAGGACTTCCTACACTTGACAAAGATTTCTTAGCAATATCCTGCAAGGACTTCCTACACTTGACAACGATTTCTCACCGGGTATAATGGTACACTCTACTAGGCAATTTTGGAAGGACAATTTTCTGCTTTCGTCCATTAATTGCGGCCAATTACACAGCCATACGATGCTGCTGCAGTTTTCTTTAACTCATTGTTATTGTGAGAAAAAGCTCTGTTAATCAATACGATATTGGTTGCTTACTCTTAAACTTGTTTTAGTTGTGTACTATCCCTCACTGATATGTGTGAGTCGCCGAGATTTGGGCTCCTCTGTTTGGCTCGTAAAATGTTCCTTTAAATCACGTGAAGGGATGTAACAAAAGGAGGATGCTGCAGTACTCTGTAAGACTCTGGAGAAATTGGCAACCATTATTAAGAACAAGTTGAGATGCAGTACTAGTGTAAGAGTCTGGAGTAATTGGCAACTATTACTAAGAACAAGTTGAAATTCCAAACTCGTTAAATTATTTTCATCGATTACCAAAAACCAATATATGATTTATTGTCCATGCACATAAAAAGACCGTTGGTCCAATGAATTATTTCATTGCCTTCCATACATAAATCAGCATGCATTCCGGGTTTTCGGATCTAAGAAGAGATTTCTGTATTTTTTTTCCTTTGTACAACATTATTTTAACAGTTCAATGTATCTCACAATTTATTATCATATTTATTGACTTTGAATATGATTGGCACTTATATGTGGCAGGCATTTTCCGTGCTGAAATGACCTTAAAACTTCTTAACTGAATTTTGGAGTTGTCACCCTCAAACCATAGACTTGTCATAACTTTTTGGGTTTTTACGCTTTCTTACCGACCTTAGGTAAACGGAGATATTTAATATCCAGCAGCTAAAAGCAGAAAACGAAAATCTTCAATCCATGCCATGGATATCCCCAGAAATATAGGCTTCCTCCATTACTGTACCGGGAAACCAAGGTACTCTACGGTTTGTCAGGGTAGATTTTGGGTTCAGAATATATAACTCAGTATAATACATAAAGGTTTGTACCTGGAAATTGGTCAACCAGTTGATTGAGGTTATACTGGGAAATGTGTATGCAGAATCTTTGGTTTTACTTTAAAAATTGATTAGCACTTTATTGGAGATCATAAACCCAAAATATCCGGTCTAGACTCGGGGCAAATCCTATTTCCAACTCTACTGTAATATAAATGTTTCTGATATGCAAGGGGAATACGGGGTTGCCTTGCTGCTAACATGCCAAAGTCAATTGTGAGAGAAATATAAATGCAAAGCAACCCCTATTTCCCTTGCATGTCAGACTGCATTTATATTGCAGTAGAGTTGGAAATAGGAATCGCCCTCCATAAAAGTTCATTCTTGGAAGTTGGTCAACCATTTTATTAAAGTTTATACTTCGAAATTGGATAATTGGTCAGCACTTTATTGCAAAGCATAAACCTAAATCCTCTGATCTCATAAAGTTTGTATTTGGAAACTACCTAACCATTTTAATGAGATTTAGATCGGAAAATTAGGTGATAGTTTTGCTGACCAGATTTTAAAAATTTAATTAAAAAGTCAGTTATTACCATTATTATATTGATCGAGAGTAATCATTCAAAATTACTTCTTTATTTTTTTATCTATATTGATCCAGAGTAACCATTCAAAATTATTTGTTTTGATGAAGAGTAATCATTAAAAATTACTTGTTTATTTTTTTATCTATATATTAATCCAGAGTAATTATTCAAAATTACTTATTTATATTTTTTATTTATATGGAAGAGTATGAGATTTAGATTTGAAAATGGGATAACCATTTTATTGAGAAACATAGATCTAAGATTTATGGTTTTATTTTAAAAATTGGTTATAGTGAAGGGTACAAAACCCATAATCACTTTTTATTTTTCTAATTTGTTTTTATCAAAATTATAACATTTTAAATAATAAGGTTAAAAAATAATTATTGTTTGTGGACTTTTTCCTTCTTTTATTAAAAAAACAAATACAACTTTCTTTTATAAAAAATAATAATAATATATTAATTATTTTTATAAACATTATATATATATAATTCCCAAAACATAAAAAATGTTTTCATTAATGTGAGTAAGAAAGTACAATATCATGAGGGGGCATGTTATGCTATTTTGGAAATGTATGAAATTAGGGGGAGAAGTCATATTAGAATCTATTATGAAATACAATGCTGTGTCCAATTTCCTGTAGTTCACCATGGACGAAAAACTGTAAATGGATCTTTCTAGGAACAACATTGCATCCAGTCTTGGATAGAGTGTTGGCCTCACCATTTTGATGCATGTAGATGTGGGAAATGGACAATTTTCTGAAGACATTAATGAAAACTTTGACCCTTTGATTCCAATTGGAGAGTGCAGGAGATTCCAAATTACATTTTTCATTGGCCCAATAAATAATAGGTTTGGAATCTCCAAAAACAACAATTTCCCTAAGGCCAAGCTAGTTTTCACAATGAAAGACCCCCCAAAGTGTGAGGAGTTCCGCCCTGGTATTGGTGCTTGAACCACTAGACCAATGAAATCTAAGGAAAATCGTTGGCCCCAAGTGAATGGCCATGTCGCTGCCACAAAGTCCAAAAGAAGATGCACCATCAAAAAACCCACAGGGAAGGCGCACCATAGATTCCTAGAAGGGTGGATAATTTTGAAGCACTTAGAAGAGGGGGAGTAAAATTCCTAGTAATAGGTTGTGATCCTGCGCAGGGAGGTTGTGATGAGACTTATGTTAATGAGATAGTCACATGAGATAATTGATTGGTTATTGGTTTTTCTCAACCTTTCCCTCTCCTTTCAACTGACAATACTCCATAATACTAACTCTTTTGTTAACAATTGTACTATATTCCATATTTAGTAAAAAAAAATATGTAGATAGGTGGAAAAATAATTGGTCTTGTGTATTTGTAAATTTGACATATGTATAAAACTTAATGTATTAGATTATTGCATTTTATTAACATAGAAATCAATATTATTTTGATAAAATGATGATTTTTTTAGAATAAGAATATATCATGAAAATAATTAATTTTTATTCATAAAAAAATCCTAACTTTATTTTGATAAGGAAAAAAGGAATATAAATAATTAATTTTTATCCCATGAAAAAATTATGGCTTTATTGTGAAAATGAAGAATGTTACCTTTGGACTTATGCACAAGGCATTCATCTGAAAGTCTATCCCCAAAATAAGTCATATTTTATATTTAATGATAATATAACCTCTTTTAAAAATTTTCTAATCTATTTTTTTAATGTATTGGTTTTTTTCTAGGTATATTTTTTAGTTAATTTTGTTCGAAATCTAGTTGGAATTTGTTGAAATCACCAATTAGAACATGAGGGTGCTCCATGGTTTTTTAGGGTGTCAAATCCATTTATACATTCAAAACATGTTTTAAATTAGAATAAATAAAACAAAACAAAATAAATAAATAACCATAATTTTACCATACATTGCATACCCAGATTTCCATCAAAAAGTAGAAGAGTTACATAGCTAAAAAAAATACGTGAATAGATATTTAAAACCGCATATTTCCTCTTAAATATTAAAATGAGAAAATTGAAAAGACTATAAAACTTAGCGTGACAAAGTCACAGTTTCTTTTATTTCTCCCAGAACCCATATCCATTTAGCACCATCTTTAGACAAGAAGAAATCTTCCATTTTTGTTGAGTTCATAGTATACTTGCTAATTAAACATAGTTGTGAATAACTCAATGATGTGTATCACATGTTTAAAGATTGGAATCAAAGTTAAACTCTTGATCCTAAATAATTTCCTCATTTAGTTTATCACCAAAAAAGAATCTCCCATAACTTATATACAATTAACATTATTGTCTAATTCTAAATTGCCTAGCAATTTTGGTGAAATTACATCATTAATAACTTGGTGTAATTATTTCATTAATCTCTCAATTTGACTTTGAATTTTATATAATGGCTGACTCAGGAAGAGAATACCTTTACTCCACATTTGGTTAGAAAGCCTTGGTTGACCCCATTGAAATAATCTTAAGGAACTATATTATCAATCCCCACTCATTTGAAAAAGTGATGGTTGTATGACTCGGTACTTACATATAATTTGACAAGTAATGAAGGTAGGAAAAACATAAAAGGCAATCCAAATTAGAGACCAAAAAGACAAAATAGGAAGAATTAAATACAACAAAAAATTAAAATACTAGAGGAAATGAGAGAAGAGTTGGGTATTTAAAAGTAAGTCTCTTGGCATTATTGTTAACTCCTATCTGTCCTACATCTTCTTGTAAATTAAATCAAATGATTTTTTGTCTAATGTTGGACAAGAGGGGAAGATAAACATAGTCATGATTTGCAATGTACTAATTGTCAGAATAGAGAGATAAATAACCATTGAATGTTGGTTTTCCCATTCAGGTTTTTGAGGTAAATAAGATTTTCATGTGAGATGAATTTACTTTATGTGTGTTGTTTACTTTCTATGTTAATTTTATTGATTTGTAAATTATTGTGGATATTACACTAGAATAGTTTGTCACAACAAATCTAATAAAATATTGAAATTTTTACTATGAAGGTTTATTTCATTTAGATCTCAGATTATTCAATTATGTTTTCATTCTTAAATGTATGAAATAGCTTAAATGTGACTAATCGAGATTAGGAAAATACACACACACCATCCACAAGTAAACACAAGACTTACCCTAGGAAACTCATCCAAGAGAAAATCCAATAATAAAGTGTGTTTACTCTACTATATTTTCCCTAGTATGGAAATATGTAAATATAAAGAAAGGGGTACTCTCTATGGAGTTACTTTAGACTTGTGGTTTGTAAGGCTACTATAAAAGCTTATCTCATTTGTTCTATTTTCTAACTGCCCACTCCTAGATGATTTGCTCAACTATTGAACAAACATAATCACATAGAATGGAACCCCTTCGCCTCCTAGCAGTTGGGTATCTAACATTGTCTAATAGCCATCTAGCGATAGGTTTTTGACTTCCTCAACCTTCAAGTAGAGTTACATATTTGGAACTTCTAGAATATTCTCTAAAGTCCACATGTGACTAGCCTCATATGTGTGAATAATGATAGTCAATGTGGCATCCTCTCATATTATGATAGTCAACACAATAGGCCACCTTGCATGAGATAACTTTTGCATACGAACTCTGATTAACACAATTCGGTTGAAAGGTCTCTAAGTGTAGATTAGTTTCAAGGGGTCTTAACTAAAGCTAGAAAAATTGACCCTAAAAATGCTGTCTAATAACTCAAAATGGCTTTGGAAGGTTTCAAACCCAAATTTTCCAAGCTAAATCCTATGTTGGCTTGTTGGGGCTTGACCCAGATTCAAAATTGATTTAGCCAAACAAATCCCGAAACTACTGGCCCTTTCGGTAACAGTCCGCGGTGCGCGGACTAAGGTATCACCCGAGGTAGTAAGGCAGGGTGCTGGAACCAGGTTTCTGCACCCTAGGGATGTCTAGATGAAGGCTGGGAAGTTCGCGAACCGATCCTGCACGCTTGCACTGCTTCGTGCAGCCGTCTGTCCTTTGCAACTTATGCAATTCCTTTCGCGTAGCTCCGTAACTAGCGCGAAGAGGGGTTCTCTAAATCCTTATTCCTTACTGAGCTTTTATTATAGATCTTAACTTAATTATGTGGGCCCAATATTCTCATTAATCATTCAACACTCATAACAAGTGTGCGTAATCATAAACAGTAAAGAGATGCACAAAGATATCAGAAGTATAGACACAGAATATTCCACAAGTAACTTATCTTTTATTAATCCTCTGTTCAGATACAATTCCAACTCCGCCCTGCGCACTCAGCTGCAGGGGTCCGCGCATACAGTTACAGACTCTACCAGGCCTCTGTGCACTCAGCTGCAGAGCCTCTTCCTACTACTACAACCCAAGACTCGAACTTACAGACTCAGAGCAAATTCCTTATCCCAAAACCACATTACTTCTCAAAGCTTAGACTAAGACTGACTTCACACTTAGATCCTCACTCTATTTATACAATCCCATGGTCCACGGACCATGGGTATGCCGACACATTCTATATTAAATTACATTGTTTTAGGGCGGACAACCCTAGATTCTCACGCTCTGCGCTTGCATTTTGCGGGGTCTTTACATTACATTGACCAAAACTCGAGCTTTAAGCCCCAAAACATGCCATGGGGGGATCTACTAGCCAACAGGCCCCTAACACAAATCGTGACTTGTCCCGAGTCACTCGGCTGGTGCGGTGATCTTCGCACGGAGTCCATCCAGCAACTTCTGCGCTTCGCTTACGTCTGCCACACATTCTTCGGTTGTCTACTATATCAGTTGTGTGCGATTCTCCGATGCATTGTTGTCAGGTGCAACTCCTTGCCTGAGTGCATATATGCCTTGCATCTGTGCCAACTTTCCCTCGACCTTGGCGGTGACCATGAATGCTTCCTCGAGCCAAGGTTGGATGCGTGCTTTAAGCACTACTTCATGATGCACGACATCCACCTATTCCTTTAGAGCCTAGGCCTCCCTCATCTTCGCCAGTCGCTGAGTAAGGGCGACCGTCTGCGCGGTCCCCCGGACATTGTCATAGGCCTGCTGCAACTCCTGCGCTTCTATCTCTAAATGTTGTAGCGTTGGGTCTTCTTACAGTGAATTGAGGGTGAAGAGTGACTGATCTAACAAGCCCGTGCAATCATGTATAGCGCGCTTTATTGCTTCCAACCCCGATTAAATGACGCGGTGCTGCTGCTCTCTAACTTCCGGCAGTGTAGAGGGTTGCGCCTTTAACCGTAGCTCCACGATCTGTAGGTTGAGGTCCAGTTGGATCCTCGTTGCTTCCTCCTTTGCCTCGAGGAAGCCACTGGCCAATTTGTGGATCCGTATACCTACTAGCAAGTCTGTTGTAATATCTAGCTCTGGGACGCGGTGACATTTTTCCTCGACGATTTGCTCCAATTGCTGAGTCTGTGCTACCACTTCATCGCGTTGGAGGCTCATCTGCTCGATGTTGATTCGTTGTTCACTGAGCATCTGTATTGTGCATCCTTCCCTAGCTCGGAGCTCTGTCGTCGCTCCATCCTGCAGCTAGTATAATATCTCACACGGAAGGGCAACCAAGTTTAGGCCAAGTCCCTTGAGCCAGCCTACCGCGGCTCTGTCCTCCGTGTTGTCCGCTGTCAGTGCTCCTTCCGACAGTGCGACAGTATTAGCCATTTTGGCCCGCAGCAATTGCTCGGTTGCTGGTGTACCCGTAGCTCTGTAGACGGCTACCGTTCCCTCCTGTGGGGGCCGCACCTGAAGTTCCTGGAGTTGCGCCCTGAGCACCCCCAACAGATTCTGCTACTCCGTCATTGCTTCTTGGAGTGCTTCCTTGGTGACTTTGCGAACTGTGTCACTAATGTCGTATAGGTCACCCTCAGTCAGTGTAATAGGCTCCCCATCCAATTTGGAAGCCGTGGTTTTCTTTCATGACCCTGTTCATTCCATCCCGCGTGGCCGTTTCAATTGTGTAGAAGTGGTGCTTGGGTCCGTGTCTCCCGTCGTATCATCTGCCACATGTCCTGTGGTCAAGTTCGGGCCTCTCTCCTCCTACGTCGTGGTGGCCCCTGCTGTTGCTGTTTTTTCGGTGGTCGTGGTCTACTCTGAGGCGGCCTTCGCTGCCTTGCGAGAAGCCCTTACCTCCTCGGTGAGCTGCTCGTTCCGCTTCTATTGTGCCAGTAGCTAGGCAACATCCTTCTGTCTTTGTATCGTCGTCTCATCGCACACCACCAGATCTAGTGTGTGCCATTTCGGTGGCCATGTGTCGGGCACCACAAAAACAACATCATCTATTGCGATGAAAGGGAGTGTGGTCCACTTCTGCTCCAAGTCCTTCCACGCCTTGATATACACATTGTGCATATCTACTTTAAAGTCTATAAATCTTCACAAACTGTCGTATACTAAGGGGGATAGGCGCGGCCATTTGTTGATCCACATTCGTACACTCGCATCCATTAGTACCCAGAAGATCTTGGTTTCGTGGATTCGCGTGGCATCCTTTGTTGCCTATAGCAACGCGTATTTTGCTGCCTCTGGCCAGCCCTGGTCAAGGGGAGGAAACTGACTATCCTCAAGTAATTATCTTGTAACCAACAGGATGGATAAGAGCAACCATGCGTAGTGGAAGGTCTTACCCTACTCCTGGGCCTCCCTACAGTTTGTCAGGAACTCCTCGCAGAGGAGCTGCGCCTAGTTGAACTGTACCCCTTTCTGCACATTGCTCGGCCAGCGCGATGATTGTTGTTGGTACCTTGTTGCCACGACATTTTCTCATCACTTTTCCTGCCAACAACTGGGTAGCGACTCGGACCCCTTTGTCTTGAATGCTAGTAATAACGTAACCCCTCAGCTTTTTCTCCAACTTATATTTCTTTTTCATGGCCTCTACAATCACCAAGTCTCCACTTGTGCCAACTATTTCCGCAAGGTCCCTTCTCGTATAGGGAAGCCGAGAAATCCTATGAATAAGCTCTGCTGTGATAGGAATGGGCTCCTCCAACCACAAGTACCCATTGTGCACCAGGCAAAGCAGTTGCTTGATGACAAATATCGTGATTGGTGCCCGATGAAAGTGTGGAATCGATAGGAGGTGGAGTAGCCCGACCTCCTCTACCCCGCGCAGCCATTTCTGTCGCTGCAGTGCTATAACTGCCCCCTCCTTGATTTGTTCCATTAGTTGGCTGGTTTCCAAATGAGGGAACTTTTCGCTATTCGCGAGGTCCCAGTCTTCAAACTTCATCGTGGGTATGCGGCCCACAGCCGAACCTTCAAACAGAATTCCCTCGGGGAGGAACGGGGTTTTGAGTGTGCTTTTAACAACATCTAGATCTTTAGGTACCCTTACCCTCCCTTTCCGCCGAGGGACATACTTGGTCAGCTTTGCTGCGACGTGGACTGGCTGGATGTCTTCTTCCATTTCTATCTCTGGTTCAATCTCCGCTACGAATGCCTGGAAATCCTCCTCCTCATCATTGCTCTCAATATTGATCATTTTTCCCTTGTCTTCCATCGACAGTTTACCAAACCGCGGATTTCGCGGAGACATACGAACCGGTGCTATTGCCTGTGGATCCTTTTTGGGCCTCGGAGTCCGGGGAGATTTGGGAATTTCTAGTGCATCCCCTACTGGCGGCGGAGAGCTCTACGCGGCTCCCATGGTTGTTGACATCGTTCTTATCAAGGAATCTTGTGTCTCCTTCGACAATGCTTCAAACCACGGACTTGCTCTCACAACCTCCAAATTCGTCAAGTTCATAGCCACTTGATAACGCAACAACTGAATTCTCAAAACGCCATGGGTTGTTCGGTGGAGATCCATCTGGGATTTATAGGCCTGCCGAAATTCAAATTTAACCATTCCCCCCTCTTGTGGCTCATTAATGCCATATTGGCGGTAGATCATTTCAAATCTAGTTCTGACTCCGTGTCTTAATTACCCGTCGTCCGCTCCTTGTTGTCTTAAATTGGCCATCTTGTTATGAACAACGACACCAACAGTCACTTTCCAGCCTATCCGCGTAGCAGCGCAGTCCCTTGTGCGCGAACACGACCGGTGCGTCATACTGATCCTGTGCGCAACTTCTGTGTCACCCAGCTCCCATATAGACTCTTTTATAGTCCCGTGCTCTCTTTCAATTTCTTGGAGCACTAAGACTGTGCTTCCTACGGATAGTCAGGTGGTCACACTACTGGTGCGAGGCGTTAAGTCACCCTCCAACCTGGTCCGCGGGCCTTCCTTAGTTACCCCCGTGCCAGTCAGCACCTCGCGTTCTTCCTTATGCAGTGCGCTTCCTTGGTTACTTTGTCTGATAAAGTGCGGTTGCAACCATGGTAGTATAGCCAAAAACGCTCGACGACAATCTTCCAGTGTGATGGCAGGGCTGCCCATACATGGCCCCGTCCTTCTGTCGACACGTAATGCTTGCGAGATTTTGGTTTCCATTTTTTTGATATCCTCGTCCATTAATATGCTTTTCTGCTTCAGTTGTACCCGATCTTCTTCGAGTTCATGAAGCTCAAGGTTCCCTCGTTGAATGGCTTCTTGAATCTGCATATGTTCATCCTCGCGTGGCTACATAACCTCTTTGCTTTGGTCCTCGCGTGCTGTCGCAATTATGGGAGCTATTGCGTGATGATTCTTTTCCAAAGCTATGGCCTCGATTTTGCTCAGACTCTCCGGAATCATTTGCGCGCTCAGGTTCTTATGCATGGCCCCATAAGCCCATCAGACCGCTGGCACGTGCAGGTCCCAATCAGTTCGTTCCGCATGGTAAACTTTGTTCAGGATTCTGCATAGCTTTGTGAATGCTTCGACGTGGAATATTTGTGGTGTGTGTCGCTTTCCCTGTTGCTGAATCGGGTTCCAATTTTCAATCCTTAGTCTGGGACATGCTTGGACAACACACGTCTGCACCCATCGACGTAGGTGGGCACGCAAGCTGCTTCATTTTAGTTACCCCGCTCTTGTTTGACGCTGGAGACTTCCAAACTGTAAGCGCATCCGTCTTCTACATTCGTGCCAGCTTCCAATAGTCTTCTGATGTGTACTCCACCATCATGCGGGTGTCGTGTGCAACGCCCATCCCAGCGCACCGTACCGCTGTTGTTCTATTACTACACTTTCAAATTTGCCTAAAAATTCATCCACCGCTGTTACCCCATCATATGTTGGCAGTTCCCTTTCTTCTGTCATCACACACCGCAGTGATCTAATCATCATGTTGCAATTCAGCGTTGTCACTTCATGCAACTGATTCTGCCAGCATTCTACTTTTTCATCTGAATCCGAAGTACAGGAACTGTCATGTTCCCATGAGATTCTCCCATCTGTAGTCGGGTTCACCCAATCTTGGTCTTGCGTTGTTATCTGGTAAATACAATCTAGCTCATCATCATTGTCATCATCGTGCACAAGTTCAATACAGGTTTAGTGTAGCACGCTCCTTCGACTAGATCTAGCGAAACTACTATGCATAGGAACTTTTTCTCGACTATCATCTTCTGCTTCTTTAGGTTGATGACTCCATTCATATCAGGGCCCAGTCTATTCCTAGCCACGTGGGATAAGGATTGTTGTCATCAACAATCTCTATCACTTCAAATTCTATCTACATGATCGCGCCTTCAATATCAACTGTTACCCCTTGCAATCTCCCCATGGGCAAAATCTTTTGTTGGTTTGCCGTTCGTAATTGAATATGGGACCACTGCAACGCGGGCCTACCCATGCGTTCCCATGTCTGATTTGGTAACACATTCGTGTCCGAACCCAGGTCTAGGATTACTTGATCCATTTCATATTCTCCAATCTACGCTGTCAATCTCATTTCCCTCCTGGTGCGCAATGTATGCTTTCCTAGTTTCTGGACTACGTGTGGTTCACCCGACCATGCGCACCTAGTGATCAGCTCTTGTAGTCCTTTAACTGCCCTATTGTCGGGCAGCAACTTCATGCATGTCTCTAAAAAGTTAGTAAGCATAGAAGGATCCATTCCTAGCTCTGGTTGATCCTGACTACCTGAAGTAGAGGCCTCTGCGAAGCTCTTCTTAGCTTCCATAAACGTCTCCTTTGCGCATTCCAAGTCAAACTCAGGTTCCTTTGTAGGAGCCTTGCGAACCCATGTATCCTCCTCGGGCTACTTCCCCTTATCTTCCCCTATGGTCGCGCCACTTCTGAGCATCATGTTCACGTTGGGGTCTTCTTCGCGCTGTTCAGACCTCATCATTTGGATATTCTGAGTCGGAGTAGGCTGTAGTACCCCTTTCTTGTGCATCTGTGTGATCAACATAGGACAATCTACCATTTCATGATCAAACTGAGCACAGTACGAACAAGATATTCTCGTTGGGTTAGTACAATCGCGAGCGTAGTGCCCTGGTCCTCCGCAATTGTAACATATTAACTTTCTGCAGCCCCTTCCTGGTCCCATTCCTCCTCGTCCTCGACCTCGGCCTTGAAATCCAACACGCGTCATCCTCGCGGCTAGGTTGAGGCCTCGCGTTTTTGTCTGCATTCTATATGCTAGGGTCCACTCCATCATTAATTCGTAGCTGCGACAAGTACACTCGTCATGGCCCACCAATCTACAAAAATTACAAAATAGTTGTTGGGGAGTCTGTGTATACTTCTGCAACAAGTGGCAGTTATCCGTCGTGTACTTTCCTCCCATCTGACAGATTGCGCACCATAGTGCGGTCGCCGCACTTGGCCCTGCCTGTGCCTCTGGTCTCAACGACATTGGTCCTCCTCCTGCCAATTAGTTTGCGAATACTTGACAATGGTCTTTGTCATGGCCCTAGCCTTTGCATTTTATGCACCACACTTCTTCATGCTCCTCTGGCTGCAGTGCCCTATCCTACTTCAAGCTCTACATTTCCAGGCAAAGATTCTGTAGCTGCGCGTGGATTTGTTGAACTCCTAGCCCCAGATCTTGTATCGGTGTTTCATGCAACCTCATCGCCATTTCCAACGCTTCGGCCTGGATAGAAAACTTTTGCTATGACAGCATCGTCCTCAGGTGTGGTGTCAAAGATGCCACAAATCACGCGCGGTGTTGTGCATCCGTTAGCATCATATTAGCCTCGTGGATCGTACTCTTCAATCGCTAATCTAGATCCCATGGGGTCTCGCCTGGAAGCATCGCGATCTCTTTAAATCCGATGATTGACTATGTCTCTGATTTCAGCCAGCTAAATTCTCTGTTCAGCGCATTATGGATCTCTGCTATTCCTACATTTGGGTGATCATTAGAGTGCTTGATATACCATGAGAGCGCATGATCCTGCAACGGGCTCACCAATGTGGCCTTCTTAATTTTGTCATCCGTAACCCCTTGTGCTTCCCACACTGCTCTTACCACAAACCAGAACTGGTTCGGACCCTCATTCCCTACTCCTCTAAATACGGGTAGCTTGATCGCGCTCGCCATGCTGAATTGTGGGGGTGGTGGAGGTGGGGTGAGTGAAGATGGAGGTGAAGTAGGTGAAGCGGGTGATGGCGTAAGTGAAGGTGATAACTGTGGAATGCGCTGCCTTATGAAACTGACCGCACTTCTCGGAGAGACTCGAGTGAACTCTTCCTCGCTCTCTCACGAAGGTGAAATCAAGGGACTGTTTCCTAATTCCCTGCTACCTTTATAGATTCTTCCGCTCCGTGTTGTTCCAAACATTAATGTATTCGCATCACCCATTTTTCCATAACAACATCTTAATCCAGGTATTCAGGGATTTAATGCACCTACCTCGAGGTCCCCTCATAGAATTCGGAAGGAAAGGATGCAAAGAAGATCTTGTGGATCTTCGTATACACATAGCAATCTAGCCACCTTTTCTCGGATATATGTGGAGTTCTGTTTTCCTATGTCACAAACTCGTGAAGCTTCTTGTCCAACCACTCTTCAATTTTCTTCTTTGTTGGGTTCTAGTGGTACAACATCAGACATCCCTTAGGCAGATCCCGGTCCCAACAATAGAACCATTTATTGGCTTGTTGGGGCCTGATCCAGGTTCAGAAGTGATTTAGCCAAATAAATCCCGAAACTACCAGCCCTTTCGGCAACAGTCTGCGATGTGCGGACTGAGGTCTCACCCGAGGTAGTATGGGAGGGTGCTGGAATCAGATTTCTGCAGCCTAGGGATGTCCAGATGAAGGCCGAGAAGTTCGCGAACCAATCCTACACACTTGCGCTGCTTCACGCAGCCGTCTGTCCTTCACAACTTATGCAACTACTTCCGCGTAGCTCCGTAACTAGCACGAAGAGGGGTTGTCTAGATCCTTATTCCTTACTGAGCTTTTATTATAGATCTTAACTTAATTATGTGGGCCCAATATTCGCATTAATCATTCAACATTCATAACAAGTGCATGTAATCATCAACAATAAAGAGATGCACAAAGATATCAGAAGCATAGACACAGAATATTCCACAAGTAACTTATATTTTATTAATCCTCTGTTCAAATACAATTCTAACTCTGCCTTGCGTACTCAGCTGCAGGGGTCCGTGCACACAGCTGCGAACTCTACTAGGCCTCTACGCACTCAACTGCAAAGCCTCTTCCTACTACTACAACCCAAGACTCGGACTTACAGACTCAGAGCGAATTCCTTATCCCAAAACCATATTACTTCTCAAAGCTTAGACCAAGACTGACTTCACACTTAGATCCTTGCTCTATTTATACAATCCCATGGTCCGCGGACCATGGGTAGCCCGACACATTCTATATTAAATTACATTATTTTATGGCAGACAACCCTAGACTCTCGTGCTCTGTGCCCGCATTTTGCGGGGTCTTTACATTACATTGATCAAAACTCGGGCTTTAAGCCCCAAAACATGCTATGGGAGGATCCGCTGCCCAACAACCTACCACTAAAGTGACCATGCAAGTTGATTCTTCAATTTTGTGTTCTTAAGATAGATGAAAAATAACATAATGATCCAATATAGATAATATTCCATTTGAGTTATAGTTTTAATGATTGTCAATTATTGCTAATTCTGTGGGAATAAAATTTTAATTAAATCTTGGTAAATGTGCTCTATTATTTCAGTCTCTTTAGAGAACAAATAATTTTAATAACTTATTTGTCTCCACTGTTCAATGGATTTGAAGCTAAAAATTTGAGGAATGTCATCGCAAATTTGTTGCAATTTTCTAAGGAGTTTCTAAGTTGTGTTTTTATGCTATTATATTGTTGGAGCCATTTTCCCAACAAAACTGAGATTCTTCCTTCACCAAATATAGTACAAACTTGTTTGTTGAGCTTCTATACTACTTGGGTGTTGTAGAGAGGTTGTACACTACCTTTGTGGTTTCCTAAGCATCATACAAGATGTATGGTCATATGCAGGGATAAGAGGAGTATTAGAAATTGAACATCCTTCCCTTACTAAGACATTATGGTCTATAGTCACACCAAATTTAGTTTATCGGTCCTTGGTTGGATATGTAAATGTTCATATTACTGCTAAAGAAGACATTTTTCCCATTCCTCATTGATTGTATTAATTGGTACACTACATTTGAGTGTATCTTTGTTAATGCTTGAATGCCTAGAATGTCAACATTGAAGAAAATATTGACTTTGAGCCCAGTGAAATGTTATTTCACTAGGTAAGAATTGAATGGGAATTTACCAATTGTTTACTACTTAGTATTTACATGTGTGTAATTGTATGAATATTTGAGTAATGTTTCCATATAGTATAGTGTGTCTTGTATTAAGATTTTTGGAGTGAAATACATTATCCCTAGTTGTTGGAGTAATATGTGACAGACCCTTTGAGCAAATTCCCCCACTTACAAAGATTGTAATGTTGTTGAGTGTGTTTGTGTGTGTGTGTGTAAGGATGAGATGGTACATAGATTTCAAAGCTTAGGGAGGAGGTTGCTTGGGGAGTTAGAGATGTGGTTATTAATACCAGTAATGGGCTACCTGATGGCCTTAATGGAGTTGAATGTATTAATGCAACTAAAAAACAAGGAGATGCCATGTCCCTATTGGCCAACAACTACAAGCAAAGAAAAGTACAAAAATTAAGAGGCAGCATGGGTTGCACTATAAGGCTTGATAGACCAAGTCCACCAAATGGAAGTGGAAGGAATAGCTAGGCAGAATATTCCCACGATGAACTAAAATGGAACCACCACAACATAACACAACAGAGAAAGAGAGTCATAACTTATTACCAAAGAGGAGAGTGGAACATAGGGGAATGCTACATGGAAAGGAGATAATTGTGTTATAAAGGAAGAATGACGGGGGCATAGTAGATGAAGGTTGGAAGCTCTAACATTTGTTACAAGAGGGAAAAGAGAAAAGAAATCATTCGATTGAGCATTATGAGGTTGGAAGAAAATCTCTCAGAGGACAATAGTCTTTGGATTCCCTGTATCATTGGAGGGTAGAGATGGTTTTCTATGGGTTCCCTTCACAGCTTAGGTGAAGACATGTTCCTTAGATTCCTGGTAAGGAGAGTTTTGTGGCCTCTTTTATTTGTTTCTTGGTTTTTAACGTGAGTTTTGGATTCCCAATATTGGGTGGAACTACTATGTATAATTCCTTTGAGGGTGGAGGAATCGAGCATCTGGATTCCCTTGGTTGCGTGAGGGTGGAGGCAAGAGCCTTTAGATTCCCTTGGTTGTTTGAGGGTGGAGGTGAGAGCCTTTGGATTCCCTTGGTTGTTTGAGGGTGGAGGTGAAAGCCTATGTATTCCCTTGTTTGGCTAGTGGGTGGAGGTGGTTGAGCCTCTAGATTCCATGTTTCATCCTAAGAATGGTAGAGTTAAGTTTTCATTAAGTAATTCAAGGGTGGAGGTGGTGGACCTCTAGATTCCTTGTGTTCAGTTGATTTCATTGAGTAGTTGGTCAGTGGAGGTGGTTGGGCCTCTGGAGTCCCTATTTCAATGAGCAACATTGGTCTTATACTATAATCGCTCCTCTTTGGAATTTGGCTCGGGGGTGACTATGACAAGAAAGGATTGGATGCAACTTTTCTAAGGCTGGATGTAAAATTATAAACTTTCCAATTTCAATTTGTTAGCCTCCTGCTGCAGCAGGTTACTCATATTTCATGATTGACATTTTTATAGGCCAAATATGTCATACTTTGCATGCAGCAATGCTCCATATTTGCTAAACAGTCACCAAGGAAAGAATACTACTCAAAGTTCATCTACTGCATTCCAATTTTGAAGAGTCATTCCAGTTTTGTAGAATTTTCAGCTAAAGGGAGGTCCAAATAGCTTAATCTTGGTCTCCCTAGGTTTCAATTT
>APFE030542584.1:0-79664 GCA_000404065.3 Pinus taeda | reverse complement strand
GAAGGTTCCTATTCCTGTAGGTGTGAGGTTATCTGCTGAACAATGTCCCAAGACACAAGAAGAGGAAGAGGACATGTCCCGTGTTCCATATGCAAGTGCAGTTGGTAGCCTGAAGTATGCAATGGTATGTACTAGACTAGACATTGCACATGCAGTGGGAGTATTGAGCAAGTTTATGTCAAAACCAAGAAAGGAGCATTGGATAGCAGTAAAGCAGGTTTTCAGGTATTTGCGTGGCACTAGTGATTATGGTCTGTGATACCAAGGAAGACCAGGATTGGACAGAATGTTGGATATTCATGGCTTTGTTGATGCAGAGTGGGCTTGAGATCTGGATCAGAGAAGATCTGCAAGTGGGTATGTGTTTAACCTATTTAGAGGTGTAGTCAGTTGGATGAGTAAGAAACAATTTGTAGTGGCACTATCAACTACAGAGGCGGAATACATGGCAACCACTCATGCAAGCAAGGAAGCAGTTTTGTTGCAGAGATTGTGTTCAAGTATGGAGATATAGGTATTTAATTCCCAACTACAACTCTGTCTTTATGAAAGGGAGAATTTGATGAATTTTTCTTATGAGCTCTTCTTCTAATCATTTATAGGGAAAGGTAGACTTACTAAAATTCACACATTCTCCTAGTTATACTATATATAGTCAAGATGCCCTTATATCTAGAGGCATCTCTATTGGAACCATCACAAAACAATAATATATTATCAACAAATAAGAGATAGGTTAGAGATAAAGAACTTCTCATGTTAATGCCTTTTTGTTCTTTATCTTTTTATATATATTATTTTATTCCCCTACTCAAGCCCTATGTTACCAAAAGAAATAGGATGGGAGGTAATGGGAAACCCTATCTAATACCTCTTTTAGGCCTAAAAATGTTTGAAGATGAACCATTGATAAGAAGTTCAAAATAAATATAAGTAACACAACCCATAATCCAATTAGTAGCTTGAAGGTCAAGCCTAATGTGAAAAAGCATTAATCCTAGGTACATCTAGTTTACCTAACCATATTCTTTTGAGAATTCTAGTTTAACCACTATTGTTAGAATCTATTAATTGTAGGTCATGGATTTTCAAACCATTTAAAAACCTATATTGTTGACAAGAAAAAGAATTAGAAAAAAAAAAAAAAAACCCTTATGATCCTTTGAGTGATAAGGTAGTTACTAGAGAAGAAAGGTCTAAAATAATCAAGGGAGGTAGGACTATCCTTTTTTGTAAGATCAATTTTTTTCCATGAGGTCATTCCCAACAAATTTGGTCTCTTCCACAACCTCAAGCAAGTCTTTCTCGACTAGATCATCAAACCCTTTAAAAGATTCCACAATCTACCAATCATGATCACGTCTCTTACTCGTTTAAAAAGAGAAGAATATCTCTTTTTAATTCTTCTTTTGGTACTTCTTCCAATAGCTCCTCACTACTTTCTTCACTTGCAAAACTAGGGAAAAAATAGTAGATTCAATATTTTTGCTAAGCTTGCCCTTCTTATATGCTTAAATAGGTCCCTGAAATGATTAACCCCTAAAGTGGTTATCTCATGAAAATTCATTGCTTTTGTACCATCCCTTTTAAGAAACTATGATATAGTATTGATGTTGTTCTTGTGATTTTCAAAGTTATGAAAAACATTAGAATTTTCATTACTCAATTTCGACAAAATTTCCTTATACTTCAATCTCCTTTGGGCCTCCTGAGCTAGGAAAATGCACGTGGGCTTCACTAGGGGAGAAATACCATACCATGTGGGTTCATATTGGGGAATATATATTCAGGAAAAAAAAAGCATAATATATTGGGGGATATATAGGGGGTAAAGGGTTTTTATATTGGAAGGTATAAAAATGGGGCTCAAATTTAATGAAAAAATATAAAGGGGTATAAAAAATGTTAATGAAAAAATGGACACCTACAATATCTAGTGTAAGTAGGGGTTTTTTAAATTGGGAAGGTGTATTGGGTTCGTATTGGTAGGGGTTAAATAATGTTATTTTTAGGGGTATTTTCCAATATGTAGTTGCTTAATATCCCATGAACGCACGTGATAGGTCAAGCGTTCATTGACTGAAGCCCCCATGACAAAATGTCTTTTTTTTTTTCATCCCATAGTTCTTTTATCTATGATTTGGCTTCCTCATTCCAATTACCATCCACCATTATTTCATAGAACTAATCCATATGTCTCTCTATGTTGATGAGGTACTATTCTTGTTGTATAAACTAATTAAAAGATCACTTGGAAACTTTTATAATTTACCTTCCTTAAATTGTTTACAAATTGAAGGAAAATTGGACTTCCTATATTTTAATCTTAACCTTTTCATTCTTCTTTCATTGAGGCCTAGAATTCTTCATCCTCCAACCAAGATGAGTTGAAACTACAAAGGCTTGGGGATTTTCTTTCCTATGTGCCTATTTGAAGTAGAATAAGGAAGTGATTCAAGTCACGACCTATTTCCAACTATGACCCTATTCTCTTCCCCTTTAACTTAATTCTCTCCCCCTCTACCATTATACATTCTGCAACCAAAAATCCGTCTAGCCTCTTAGCTATTAAATCATCACCTAGCATATTATTCCACGAAGTATGAATATTGTTATAATATCCACATATACAAGGCTTGCCCACTAAAATCTATGTAAAAATAACTTAATTGAGGGTCAATTTTGGCATTTGACCCACAAACCTTTGCTTTGTTCAATCTAAAATTTAAGTTCCCCCTCTATAAGATCAACCTTTCAAGCTTCATAAAATCTATGACCAATATAGAGTCTCAATATTGTATTTTATTCCCATGTGGGACATAGATATAAACACTAGCATAAGATTTCCCCAACACCAAAGGAAAAGGCTACGATTCTAACCTTTATATAAGAAAAATATAGTTAAAAAGTTGAAATGGCATCTTCCTCCATCCCAAGATCATCCCCATAGAATGAAAACTAAATTCAATGAAATAAAATCCCCATCCTTGGAGAATGGAAGTAGAATCCCTTAGAGTTGACCATTTATTAAGGGGAAGATTCTAAGGGATTTGAATTTTTAATGGGGATTGAGAGGGAGAAATATAGACCAACATACCTTGCGAAGAAAATTCAACATAATGAATAATCATATGCAATAGCATAAGAGAAGTCTCCTCCTTATTTCCTTGGGGTGTTTCCTTCCAAACCTTATCGTAAATAAAGACCAAATATTATTTAGGACACCATTTGAAACAAATGAAATTTTCAATGCCTACATCATTTGTGATAAGCCCTATCTCTATGTCCACATGTTTCTCAAAAATCCCTTTTATTTCCTCTGCATGGATACTTCTCCCTTCTTCAACATATGGAACATTGTCTACTTCAAGTTCTCTTAAGATTTAAGGATTTTCAACCTTTTGCCTCTATTTCCTTTTCAAAAATTTCAGAGAGAAATCTTCCACCAAATAAACGTAAGTGTGACAATGGGAAAAATGAAATGGCACCTTCAAGTAATTGAGGGATTGTAAATATGTTCATTTTCCTATGTCAATCTCAATAACTTCAAGGAAACATTCCTTAAGGTCTATGTCCACCAATATCCTTTAGCAAGACAATGAGATGAACTCCTTAAAATGTCTTCATCCATATCAGGATACATACCTAGACAATTTTGCATTTCCTTCAAAATTATAAGAGATCATAGTTCCAAACATAACACATGTAACTTGAACTGTAAGGGCTTAGTTAGATTTATTTCCTTTATTGGATCAAATTACAGAGACCACCTATTCGAAGATAGATATGAAGGACCCTAATACAATATTTTCTAAAGGACCTTCCCTACATCATCCATAGATTTGAAGAGAAAGTTAACCCCCCACTAACCATGAAATGAATTTTTGGATTATACCCTAGGAGATATTCCCATACCTTCTCTAATTAAATGTCTACAGACTTTTCGTAAAACCTCTCATCAGGGTTTTAACTTCCATCTTTAGGAGTTATTATTGCTAACCTTAATTTTTTTATTATATTGATAACAACCAACAATTCTCATATCTTAATACAACCACCCACACAACTTTAATTGGATAAATAGTTAGAAATACCTCCATGTATACCTAAGGTTATCAAGATTTATCTCCACTTCACAAGCCCTTGGATCCATTAAACCTAGATCACCCTTAAGAGTGTAGCAATTATTTGGATTAAGGAAAGAAACTACATGGCATTCAAGGTGATGGAAGTTTTACCTTCTTGATGCGATGTCCAATAGATGGATTTACACCTCATTAGAGCTCCCAAAGGGAAACCCTTTAGTGGGAGTCAAGGAAACTTCTCCCTTGTAGACTAGAGACAGATTCATTTCCTTCAATGGTGGCCCCTAAGGACTCTAGCAAAAAAACCTCCTTGTAACATTAATTTTCTATAACTCCACTTATTGATCAACTCCTCATCCGAGAGAAATATCGAATCAACACTACAAGGATCTTTAAATCAGTCTACAAAAGGAAATTCTTTCTTCGTCTATCCCAACATTCCATCATGAATTTTGAGAAACCCCAAATCATCAACTTCTACCTCTTCTATTCATTCCATTGCCCCAAAAAAAACCTAATAAATCAATAAAAACCTCATACTCCTATTTTTTCACATATTGATACTAAATCTCAATATTTGTCGTACCTAAATTATATTTTATAAAAAATAACTATACTATTTTACTTTTAATTTATTTATATATATTTATTTAATATATAAAATTAATATAAATAAATAATTGACTTACTAATTTTAAAACCTTATCTTGAGTGTGAATAAGTGGTTTCTTAACTCAATCCCACTCAACGGACCAGGACCAGCACCCGCACCCGAGGTGAATTGAGTTAAGGAGTGTATTAATGTAATAATACATGAAAATTGTTATTTACATATTAAGTAATATACATTTAAAGATCTCTTTGTCGTGGTGATTATACTTTTTTTTTCGCAATTTATCTCGCAACCTGAACAATGTTATTTTTTCTCCCCAATGATTATGTAATTTCAAATGGGGTTGCTTCATTTAAAAAATGTTCAAACCTAACATGGAGTTGAGTTATAAACATTACTTGTATTTTCAAAAGTTTAGCAAAATCTTTCCTTCTTTTATTTTTTGTTTGTTCACAAAATGGGTGGATTGAGTTAGGGTGTATATTATATTATAATATGTAAAATTTATGTTCACATATTAAATAATATGTACTTATCATTTTTGAAAATATTTCCTTACCAAGGTGATTACTTTTTTTTCATCAAGTTCATTTATCTCACAACCTCTATTTCATTTTACTCTAATAATTATGTAATTTTAAATGGAGTTGCTTCTTTAAAAAATGTTCGAAACTATAGAGTCATAAACATTATTTGTAATTTTAAAGTTTACCAAAATCTTTATTTCTGTGCTCACATAATAATAATTGATTTATAATTATCATAATTCTTATAAACGTCTAAATTTTTTTATAAAAAAATATATTAATAATTAAAAATTCAAGTTTTAAAATAATTTATTCTTTACCAATATTGAAAAGGATAAATATTTTAATATTTAAATAGTATGTATTTACTAATTTTTAAGATTATTTTATATGAATTTTTAAAGAAGCAACCATTCATAAACCATTAAAAGTATTAACATAGTTCAATCATATCTATTACAAATTGTTATATAAACTTTAATATTGTTGAAAGTTTCTAGAAGAGAATCATGTGGAGGATTTGATCCATTTAACATTTCGAGTGGACACTCCACTTATTATTAGGGACCAGAAAAATTGACTTGTGTAGCTTTCAAGCTTTTTGGTCCTTGATGATGGGTGGAGTGTTCACCTGAAACATTGGATGGATCAAATCCTCTACACAGTTCTCACTTTCCTCTTTATTTTCACTTTTCTTGTGTATCACTTTGAGGTTTGCTTCAATAGGGCTACTCATTTTTTTTTCACTTTCAACTTCTTTTTTGTAAATTGAACTTGTATTGCATTAACAGGGAGATTACAGTGCCTATCATTTCATTCCATACAGTACATCATAAAGCCAAAGGAACCCAAGAACCCAACCACTTCCCAAGCCAAAGAGCATAAAGATCAATCTAGCACAACTACTAATCATTTCTCCAGCAAAAACAAACAACATTACATGAGATCAGACTCATAAATTCTTCCTGAAAATAAAGTTACATTGTTGCAAAAGTCAGGATCAACAAATACCCCAAGAAGAACCAACTTATATCAACCTTAGCAAACAATCCAGTGAGATGAGGTTTACATTAGCAAAGCCAAAATCCAATTACAATATGCATAGTAGAAACCTCCTCCTTACAGCTCAGAACCAATAGGAGCCAACTTCCATAAAAGCAACAAGAATTTCCAGGCAATACCCAACATTTGATAGTGAAGCAAGCCAAGCACAATACCTTTGTACCATTGTAAAAAACAAATTGAATGAAATTCACCACGTCTGAAAATTCCCAACACCAATCAATCAATAACCAACAAAAGATATAACAATACCATTCAGGTAATATCATCAACGAAAGCAACAAAAAGACAAGAAAATAACATCACCCTCAGAGTATAGAAATGCTTTGTCTAAGAGACTAAGCATGGTGCCGTGATATACCAAGATAACACAAAGACAATATATAAGCGACCCCCCTTGATAAACATCGAACCTACCACCAATTTAAGATATATAATGGAGCTAGAACCAACATACCATAGAAGTGATCATGAAGAAACACCATGAATGAGATCCCTCATAAGCATAAATAGCCACAACAATACGGAATATATACAACCAAACCAAATGTTGAGAGTAGAGGCATATCTCACCAGTACTTCACCATAGGATAGCCATGAAAAAGTATTCAACCAAATCACACCATGACTAAAACATACTGGGATTTTAAAATAAGAATCCAGGGATTCAAAAGGCCACACATTGGCAATTGCATTGAATATTATCCAAAATCGATACCAAAAACTATGAAATTCTTCATCTTTAATCATGATCAGAAGAAGAGAGTGCAGTTGATGCTTGAGCATTGGACCCCGGAGGATCCGTAAGGTCCCCAGAGGCTAAATCACTCACAAGAAATCCCTCAAAATGGGCCAAACGAGAGCCCAAACTATCCAAAAAAACATGTGATTTCATAGCATGCACTTGATATCCTCCAAATAAGAGAACGCATTATAACTGTCCACCTTCCTATCCTTAAAGGCCATTAGCAACAAGGTAGACACTTGAAGATTTAGAGCACGATAACTCAGAAGATGAAGTCTCTTACCCCTAGACTTACCACGAGATGAAATGCCCTTCCATTCCAAATCAACATCAACCAAATTTGAATATGAATGATATAAGTGCTCCCCTTCATCTTGAATATCCAAAACATGAAGCTCTTTCCTCACCTCAGGAAGAACAACATTGAAAAGGGAAGCCACGGAATCAAAAGTAAAAGGGTGAGACCGCTTTTGCCCCTAAGAAGAATGACTTATGCCACCTCATCTACAAGCCATCCTCTACCTCAGAGGAATTAGAACATAATAGAGAGAACACTTAGGGCAACTGTTAAAGGAATGCTAACCTAAAACAAAGCTGAAAGAAATACTCCACACTAGAACAAAAATACGAGACCTAAGAACCACCATGTCATCACCGAACTGATAAACTAAAGGCCCTAAATTCACCAAGTAATCGATCTCCTGACATACAAGAACCATGACCAACCCACAATGTCCTAAGAGAAAGAGGTTTTGACAATTAAATTTATTTAATTTTGAAAGGCAAAGAACCAACTCTAACAGGGTATATCTAGAAATAAACAACCAAACTAGTATGAGTTGAACATAATATGACAAAAATACCTTTGAGCTATTCAAAGCAATAGACACACTATAGCTCCAAATGGAATTGGAATTAGAACTAAAAAACAAATGACTAGAAGTATAACTGAAGAATTCCCAACAACTAATATAAATACAAAACCACAAGGCCTAGAGCGATAATTTGAGGATGGGCAAAAGTAAATGATAAAAAAACCAACTAACACCAAGACACCAAAGCCATAATTTAAATATAAGAGAAGAAACAATCTAAAGTTTCCTCACTAACACACCAATATATCCAAGAGTGCACTCTAGGAGGGAACTATCATTTCACATCAGCTTCACTAATGAACTATTGAACCAGGAACACCAACAAAGACATGAAACAATGGAGGCACACCAACTGAAGGTGGTAGAGGGCCTTCCCTCACCACCCTTCACATTAATCTTACCACTGAGCGAAAAACATGGAGACAAAAATTAAAAGGGAGGACACCACCACTCTTTGCACTAATCTTACCACTAAGCGTAAAACATGGAGACCAAAATAAAAAGGTAGGACACCACCACCTGTCACCAAGTATGCAAGCACTAACTGCCATATTAAAACATGACTCCACCTATCAAAGCTCATTAATGGAGTTGGTACGCTTGGGAGGATAAGCTCACAACCTCCAATGATACCATCAAACTAGGATTAACACCCGTCGAGGAATTTTCACTTTCAACTTAACCTAAACTTGCTTTTGGGGTTAGTTCACAAATTTATTAAATTTTGAGCCATTACTCAACCTCTTCTAACTTGTGGAAAAAAATGTTAGTAACAACTACCTTATAGTTGTTGGGGAAAAACAAGACAAACTTGGGTGATATTGAGGTGCTTTTTTGTTGTGGATGGGTGTGTTTCTATTAGGAAATGACTAATCCATATTTTACTTATATCTTCAATAGTCATAGTCTTTCAAATGGCTTGATTGTTTGAAATAAAGGGGAATATTTGTCTCACTCTTTTAGAATACTTAGTTGTTCAAAATAGAAAAGAATGTTTTTATTTTGTGTCTGGACTCCCTTAAGATACCAGAAAGGAGGTTGGGGTTGTAATGTGATGTAGGTAATCATTAATGTCACATAATTTTGGAGGTCAATTAAGTCATTGGTTAGAGAAAGAACAAACCTATTTTACTAAATCTCATGTTGTGTGAATCATTAAGCAACATATTGAGGGATATTGGTGGGATATCATTGATATTAAATAGAATGAACATTATTAGAGATCAATGGAAATATTTATCTTCAATCACCCCACCTTCATGATAGTTCAGCAATGGCCTCATGCAAAGAAGGAATTTATCAAACCTACAAATACACATTATTCTAGCTATTTTATTTTATGGGGGGGATCTTGAAATCTATGAGGGATTGTAGGTCATGGTTGTCAACGTTGATTGGTGTAGATCTAAAGAAATTCAAATCCATACAAGGGGAAGAGTGCGTGATTTGTATTTGATTGAGAATGAAATGAAAGAGCATGTAATATCATAGAGAAAACACAATATGGTATTGAAAGTAATGTATTATAGTGAAAATTAACTTCTATTGATGAATCAAATGATGAGAAGCATTGAAATATACATAGAAATACAAAGGATATCTCCATGAAGAGATGTGGCAACTACACTCATTTGCAAGAATCCAATAATGGGATGAAACAAAATTTTATCATAATGATAAACACACCTCAGAAGCAAAAACCCCAACCCTAATATCATTAGTGCTTTGTGAGAACATTGAACCAAACTAATCTGAGTTGTATAAAAAAAGAAGAGCTTTGTGAAGACTATAACTTTTTGCTTAATGCTCCATTTTGGGTCTTTTTTAGCTTCAATGTTTAAAATAAAGTTGGAAAAATGAGATCTTTCCCTAGACTTTGGGTGCAACTACCTTCAAAAAACTTGGGAAAGCCCCAAAAAAGGCACAAGTAAAAAACTAACTAAAAATTTGCCAATGCATGACTGTTTGACACTGCCTTAAATGGACATCTATATTAGTCCTTCCCCCTTGAATAGAAATGACCCTCTGTTGTAGCGGCTACAACCACCCTCTAAAATTTTGCCTTAGCCTGTTTTGGAGCCTCCCTATCAACCTTCATGGAGCTTGTCTTGCTTTGTCAAGTCCTCAAGCTTCAGTGTCTTTCTTGCTCAAAGGTAGCTTGTCGGTCACAGTTTGATCTTTTCCCTTCATAGGCTGCTCACCCGGACTTGGTCAAGCTGCAGGTTGAGCAACTTCCCCTTGAAAATTGCATATTTGTGGAGGGAAACTAGCCTTCCCTCCAGAAATTGCGCAGTCCTCTCTTACAGCCTGTTGGGCTCCAAGATTGCGTAATCCTGCCAGCCAACCCTTCCAACAGGATTTGTGCAAATTTTCCCAGTAGCAGGTTGTTCAACCCAGGATTTGCATAAATCTGGGAAGCAGTCAGCTGCTCAGCCCATAAATTGCTCAAATCTCTTGGGTAGCCAGCCTAGCTCCCAGCCAAAATGCTCATTTTTCTCCAGCTATCAAGCAATCTCTTGCATGTGTGGCTAAGTTGACCAATTCCCTCCAAGACTGAGCAAAACAGACTTGCATATATGGGTTATTTCTCCCAAGGTAGCAGGCAAAGGCATTCCTTGTTTCAGAGTCTATGTTTAGCAGTTGGAGGTTACATGTAAGGAACAATTCAGAAACCTCCCTCCAAGTGGCACTTCCCCTAGATTTGTGGCATGCGTGTCACAACCTCGATGTTATCAAAACTCATCAACTGGACGCTGCAAAGCTCATTCCTCAGATCAACATTATAGCTCTGACATCCCACATCACATCTAGGAGCAGTCAGCACATTCAGCTCAACTGTTTTTGGGTAAGCTCGCTTCTCATGCCTTGTGTTGCATTTATGTCGCTTTTTGTGTATTCGCTTGTGCGAGTGTTGTTTGCATGATTTCTTTGAATGACTGTTGTTGTTTACATGTACTCTAGGTTGTCCTCGCTTTGTTTCAATTTTCGTTGCTATCTCATTGTTGTCGCATGCATGAAACTGTTTTGCACAGACGTTCGCCCAACCGATCACCAACCTCACCCACATACATGTTGATCTATTTGTTGAATCTTCCATTGATGTTTTGCATGCACATTTTATCACTTATTCTATCACTTAGTGTTGTCATGCATTCACTAACTTACTTGCTTTCAGTTGCCCATCGGCAAGTTAGGCCAACCTTGGCCCGGGCTCTACATTCACCAAGGTTGCATTGCGCAATATGGGAAAGGAAGGCTCACCTTCCTCTCCATATTTGTGCATCGCTGCCCAACACTAGCCTCCAGGACTGTTTTGCACATTTCTGGAGGACAGTGGCTGCTTGGCTCAAGAAATTGCGCAATTTTTTCCCTGGGCCAACAGTCCTTCCCAGTTGGAATTGTACAATGCGCAATCCCAACAATCAGCAGCCAGAATGGACTATGCATTGCGCAGTTCCAGCAGTCAGTCAGTCTCTTAGCAGCCCGAACTCTGGCTTGTGCAGTCTTGGCAGTCAGTCTCCCGACCTCCCAGTTGAAATTGCGTAACCTTCATGATCATTCACCCAGGTAGGTGTTCATCTACCTCTCAATAGTACAAGTACAGTGGCTTCTAGGAGAGAAGAGACGAAGACACCGTTCAGAGCACGCTTGGGGATGCAGTCAATCAAGTATCTATGATCTTAACTATTCACAAAGACATCAAGTTGTTAGTGGACAAGGACATCAAGTAGAAGCATCACAACAAGAAACATCATGAACAACAGCTGAAGGCAACATACCAAATGCAATGAATGAAGAAAACACAGCAAATGCAAGAGGAAGGTTGTTGACAACATAGAGGCAGAGCAAAGTTGCAAGGTCAAGAAAATCCATTGATAATGAAAGAAACTTTGGAGACTCAGGCTATGAAGTGATGGCACAACATGAAGATCACGTGAAGGCAGAAGATGGAACAAAGAAGAAGTTGCATGTGCTGAAGCAGCAACTCAGGAAGAACATGAAGTTGTACAGATAGTCCAATGAGTTGCAGCATGAACAAGAACAACAGTGGGTGCAACATGCACTCACGGATGAAACCGCGCCAGTACAAGTTAAGGATCCATCCTAGTAGCTGACACAAAGCAAACATGGTGAGCAATGTTGTTTATCACATGCAAAGGATCCAACACCATGCATGTCATTGAGCGCACGCATGTAATCCAACCCATTCAACACTCTCACCAAGGTGAAGACAAGAAGCAAGTCCAACTGGGGCTGAACTTGCACTTCAGCAAGTTGATGCGCATGACCACCAACACACACTTGAAGATCAACACGAACACTATGCATCAGTGTGTTGTCGATTCAACCATACCCAAGAATACCATGCGCATGTTAGCAGATGAGTTGGATGAAGGGGCCGAACCAATGCACCGGTTGCAACGAAGGCAAGAGTTCGCTTCAGCGAGATGTCACCATGAGGTACATGCACACCATCACGGATGACCAAGCTTGGCATCAGCTCACCAACTTGACTATCACAAGCATGTCAAAGAGTTGGTCTCACCACAATGGACTGAGTGTCAGTGATGTCTTGCAAGGCTTGCTCAATCCATGTTGTCTCACATGAGTACATGTGCATTGTAATGTTGAGTCAGGTCAAGTGTAAGTCAAGTGTCAATGGTTGGATGTAATAGTCATAGAGTAGGTGAAGAGTCATGAGGGTAGTTGAATTATCACAAAGGGGAATGTCAAGGGTCACCCTACCCTTTGCTATAAATAGTCCCTCATAACTCATTGTATAGGCTTTTGGTCATCCAAGCTTCTACTAAGACTATCTTGAAGAAGGCTTGGACAGTATTGTAACACGCCTTGGCTTCTCCACTTCACGGAGCTAATACATCTCTTTGGAGGAGCAGGTAGATGTGGCTATAATGTTCCACTATTGGGGCTAACAGGTTTACATGGTGTATTATATGATTGTGACTTACACTTCTTTAATAATAAGAGCCAACACATTTTCATGCATATGTTGTTATTGTAGTTGGACTGTTCTGGTTGCCTTAATGATATACGTTGTTTAACTTACGTAGTTGTATATGAACTAATTTGTATGCAATTATATGAATCTTGTTGTTAATGTGTTGCATATGTTCTTAATGTTGTCACCGTTCGTGTCGACTACTCTGTCGGAAATTAGACAGACCTTTCTCATGAACCTTTCTATATCAACTGTTACACTCGTCTCAGACTGATCTGTGAGTGTTGTTCATGTTATCTTACCTTGTTGTTGTGACTGCCACATCCGAGTGGACTGCTCTGCCGAAATTTGTGCATGTCCTTTATGTGGTGTGTTCCTAGCCGAGTTGGGATTGATCCCTTTCAACTTGGAACTCACCTTCACCTTCCTCTCCCTTTTAAGTGTTGGAACCTCTCGTACACATTCCTTGACTCTCTGCATCAGTCACACCCTTGCTACTGACAGAGTTATCTTACTTGCCTCTGTGCAACATCCCGATCAAGGTATTACCTTACGACCCACTGTTGGGACTCCTACACCAAACAATCTGAGGTCTAATTAGCACTTCTTACCAAGGAGATCCCCTTGACATGTTGGTGGGTCCAACACCATCAACAACCTCTTGTCAAGTTTTTGTACTAGATGGGGGAGCTTCTTCTACATTTGATTCCTACTTTCCTTGGTGAAGTGGTTTCCTATGTTTTAACAATCCCATAAAGTTGTATGCCATGTTCATTGGTGCCCTTCATATCAGTATCCATGATTTGGTCTATTATAGCTTTTGCAATGGAGTTAAGGTTAAACTATGTAGTTTCCAAGTGCTCTACCACCTTTGAGGTATTCAACAATGGTGGAATGTATGGATAAAGCAACTCCACATTAAATACAAGATGTAAGATGAAGAAGGGTGGAAGATTCATTTCAAAATCATTCTCACCTGCAACCTTTCTGATAGTGTAAGGCCCATATCGGAGTCATCTAAGCTTCTTGTGGTTACATGTGAGTCACATTTTCTACAAATTCAACCATTTCTTGTCAGCAACTTGAAACTTGTGTGGAATATAATGTTGATTGGGTTGTTTCTTATGATTGGTATTTTCTTTTTTTAGAGTATCATGATTTACTGTTGGATGTGTTGGATTCATTCAACAAATATTATTGCTTTGCCTACCTCATTTGAAGCATGGCATGAATTTTCTTAGGGTAATGCAATTGGAATGGTTGCATCAACAAGGGCCAATGCTTGAAACTTCAAGCACATTTGAAAAGTGTTGTGCCTAATATCGCATTGTGAAGAGCTCTATTGTAGTTATGTGAAAATAAGAAAGGATTTATTCTCGTGCATGTGGATGCTTGGAGGTGTACTTCCTAGGGATATGTATAATCATCTTGTCGATTACCTTTATGTTTCCATTCATATGGGGATGGGAGGTAGTTGTTCTGTTCAATTTGGTGTTCATCACGAACCAAACACTAAACCAAAGGGATTTAGGTACTTGTTATCCCTATTGGAAACAATCATCTTTGGTAACCCAAACATGCTCGAAGAAGATATTAGTAATGGTTTCTAATGTGACACTGCTTTTGTAGGTGTCAAAAATTCCATCTTAGAAAATTGATCAATGACAATAAATGCATAATCATTAACATGTTGGGTAGCTTGAGGGGAGACTTGACATAATATCCATAGAGGCTAACTCCCAATGGTTATATGGACCGAGAAAAGGAGTATATAGTCTCTCCTTTGTGATCATAATTCTAGTGATGGAACATGTAGTGAAAGATCTAATATAATTACTGATGTCATGTCAAGGCTTTGGCTAGTAGAAGTAATTCAACAACACTATAACCATCTTCTCCATGTCAAAATTCCCTGCGACTTGATTTTTGTATGCCTCTCAAATCATTTTCTCATGCTCATGTAAATGAACATAGAGACGGCCCATATGTCACAAAAGTGCATATTGAAGGTGAAAATTAGAAACTTGTTTACCTACCACTAGTGTTTAGTCTATAGCAACAAAGTTAGGTCCATAGTCATAGAGTTGGGGCCACTCTAAAGTCTCATGTCCACAAGAATTGAGGATAGACTGATGTTGATTAGGAAATGTGTGACTTGATTGGCACTTCCCTTTTTGTACTTCATGCTCAAGTGGACTTATTGAAGGTACATGGATCAATTTTGATGGTAGTTATTCTACAAATAGCCTTATGTCTACATGAACTTTAGAGTCTTATGATTAGTGTGGATTGTTATTTTCTTTCCCATAATATAATGCTTCAATTATTGTCAAGTTTGAATAATGGAGTTAATCTCTTTGACATAGGTTAGGTATCTAACAGCATCAATTATTTAACTATGATAGACCATTAGATGTCCATGATATGTGATGAATACATCGAATGAATTATGTAACATGTCTATCTTGATCTGAAGTGGTGACAATGATGATGATTGTTAGACCAACATTGGTTTATTGGACCTTAAGTACTTGAAAAAAAGGGTAAGGAATCACTTGGATTTCTTTATAATTTTATTTGTATGTTAAAAAAGAATGAGAGAAGCTTTTGTTGTAGATTTGGTAAATTTAGGGTTGGAATTGTTCAAATGAAATATTCCAGTTCATCTAATGATTTTTATTGTGCCTTGGCCCAGACAAACTTAGAATGAACTCCAACCTTAGTCACTTGGCTTAGAGGCCATGAAATATGAACCATGTTCCACATAAATGTGCCCCCTCCCCTCCCCCCCTTAAAAAAAGCCCTCATATCCAATGTTTTCACATTTCACGGACCTAGGTTGAATATGGTTCCAAACTCATTAGAGACTTGGTTGTGGATTCAAAGATATCATGATCATACTTGATATATTTTAGGTGGTTTTGGAGGGATGTTTAGGGCATGATCTCGATGTCCATCAAAGAAATCATAGATTCCAAGCCATACCTCAACCTACCCTATCTTTTATAGTTAAAAGAAATAAACTTACTAAAAAACTAATGTAGTCCCCACTAAATCAATTATTTGCTCATTAAATATTAGACACACAATCACAACTATTGTCTCCATTAGCGTTCTCACACCCTCACATGCATATCTACTTATTCCACCCACCAGCTCTCTCACACTCCCAATACTACATAGACAACACAAAAGGAACCTACACATATTGTTACACTCAACTATTTATAGTTTGGATTTAGGATTTGAGCCATCACTCAATAATTTTTCAATTTTTCTGTGGATTCACCAATGACGAGCACTAAGTAGTGATTAAAGTAGAATTAAACCTTCCATGCTTAACAACAACAAATTCCATCATTCTGATTTATCATCTACCACCTGCTATTCTTAGTTTTTTATTCAATTTTTGGTTGGTTAAAACTTGAATGAGTGGTTTAGTCATTGAAATTCTTAGTTTGATATATGCATAATTCCCAGCAAAGCCACTTGTTGATTCTTTTTTGGGCTCACTACACATTTCATTTCAAATTTCTTCCTTGCATTTTGTGAACTGTCCACATCTCCAAAAATTTAAAATGGAGGGTAATGGTTCTCCAACTCCTCATTCTAAAATGAGACCAATTGCAATGTTTTCAGAGTCAACTAAAAGATCAAGTTCCATCAACCTAAAGAAAATGTTGTTATAATTTTTTCAAAAGCATCAACCAAAACAAGAGGAAAAACAATAATAGGTTAAAGAATGGTTTGTGGCCTTTATACATTTAAAGGCATCTATATTAGAGTTTACCACCATCTTTTCACTATCTGTGGATGGAGTAAAGGTATGCACATACACATTATAGAAGATAAATGAAATTACTAAACTTCACATGGCTACCGTAGGTGGAATTATAGTGGTAGCAAAAGACAATTATCCCTTGAATAATTGAGCTAAGTCAAATCAAATAGAAACCAATGATAGTGATCAAATTGATTCACCGAGCAATTAATATAATAGAAGTTCAATTAGAAACACTATAGTAATAGATATGTTCAATGTACAATGCATGGAAGAGGAAAATGATACAATGGTTGAATTTTTATTTGCTAATGGAATGTTATTTGATGCCACTTGTTCTCTTCTATACAAAGAGAAGATGAAGAAAACTATCACTAATAGTGACTCATTTCAACACCTTGGTTACGATAAAATGAGGACAACATTGTAGGACAGTGGGGTCTCAAAGATGTAAGGATTGAAGAAAGAGCTCAAAAAACAATTGGCCGTTTCCAAGTTTTCAATTGTTAAGGATGAATAGACAAAAATTCATCAAAGGATTTTATTGAGCATCAGTCATCTCTTTAAGAGGGCCCTATTTCTTAGGGGAAAATAAATGTACAGAAAAGGTGAAGGTTTCAACTTCTATTTTGAGGCATTGATGATGCAATCAAAGAGATTGGTCCTAAAAATGTAGTTCAAAGTATCATAGATGTTGCATCAATTTGCGGGTTGGTGGGGTTGATGATTCAAAGGAGGTATAAGCATCTATTTTGGAATCCTTCTCGTGCATGTTTTAAATAATACCCTCAAAGACATTGGTCAAATTTCTTGGATCACCCAAGTTATTTTGGTTACTAGAGAGGCACAATGCTTCATTTGCAACGACCATTTCTTTCTATCTATTTAAAGGATTTATGAAAAAAGGAGCTTTTGAAATTATCAAATGAAAGGTATTCCACCAAATTTATTCTTCTTACTTGTATGATAGAAGTGCTACAAGCCTTAAAGGCCATTGTTATTACTCTTGAGTGATCTATGTGGGTGGAATCCAAAACAAATGAAGGAAATAAAGTAAGGAAAATGTCGTTGAATGATGATTGGTGGTTTGACATGAAATATATTGTCTCTTTCACCTCTCCAATGGTGGATATGATTAGTTTTGTAGATTTAAAATCCCCTAGCCTTGTAGACATATGTGAATTAAGCGGAAACATGATTATAAAAATCAAGTCCATCATCCATTAGAGGGATGCACCATTTGACTTATTCAATAAACTCCAACATTTGATAGAGAACATATGGGACAACTTGAACACACATCTTCATAAGGTTTCTTATCCATTTAATGTGAAGTGATATGCAAAGAAAGAAGGCTTAATTGCAACAAAATACCAGTTTGAGGTGAAATAAACATTAAACATAATTTTGTCATAGAAAAGATGTATACACATGAACAAGAAACCATAATTCAAAAATAGTTTCTTGAATTTTCATTTCTCACTAACCCCACTTTCTCTAAAGCTACAAAGTTGGAATTATCAGGTATGGCCTATACAAGTCCTAAAGAATGGTGGAGGATGTATGTAGACAAAGCTACAAAGATTCACACTCTTACTATGCATTTACTATCTCAATTTGTTATTTTCACATTTTCATAAAGGAATTTTTCCACATTCATTGTCATGCACTTAATCAAAAGGAATAGACTTACCTCTAAGGGAATGGAAAACTAGTTTATGTACATAATAGTCTTCACCTTCATACAAGAAAGAAACTAGAGTATTTACAAATACCAACATCATTGTGGCACTCATATTTTGAGGTTGCTTCCTAGATCATGATAAGGAGTATGGTTCATATCTCCATGTAGGATTGGTTAATGTACCATCATATGAAACATTTCATCATTTGGAACTTGCATTATATATTATTTTGGGAATGTTTCCATTTTGTAAATAATCCATGCTTTTCTTAACTCTTTTTTTGGATATATAATCTACTAATTGAATTTTTAGGACTCTTTACCCCTTGTTATTATATATGATTCGTTTACTTTATGCTTCTAAGTTCTTAGTTTCAACTTTCTATTATGTGGAATTCTTATCTCTTTGAAATTTAACTTTAAATTTCTTGGTATAATAATACAGATGATGATATTTATCTATATATATATATATATATATATATATATATATATATATATATATAAATATATATATATATAATATATATATAATATATATATTCTTGTTATTTGGAAATTATTATCATTTTGCCTTTGCAAGATTTTGTAATGTGTTTCTGGATTTTGTAAAGTTTAAATTCCAAATTTAAAAAAATTTAAAGTTATATTTTTTTGAACATTTGTCATTTACCATGGATGGAAAAAATGTTCAAGATCAAGCTAAAGGAAACAAAAACTCCTTGTTGGGGTTCATGACCTAGTCAATTATGGACTAGGGATTGCCAAAAAAAGGATGTACAAAATTGATGGTCATTAATTTATAGGAAACCACTAAGGATCATGTCATCATATGTAGGACATACATGGATTTAGTGTTAATTAATGTCACTATCCATGTAAACAAAAGTGAAATATGCTCAGGCTTATGAATTTCATAACTTTAGAGTTCAATTAGGAGTGGTTCCATTTTAATTTTATGAATTTAGAATTTAGAACTATGTAATACAACTAGTGAGTCATGAATTGGGGGAAAAACTAGTGAGTCATGAACCATAAAATTATCATATGATTTCATAAATTGGAAGATTTCTAGTTTAAAGTTTTGGACCTTGGGCATGTTTGTTCAACTTGAAAATGGGCACTGATGATTGGACAATATGAGATATCTAAGCTTAGTAAGTTAGTTTGTATTTTGAATGGATAAGTGATATTTATTATTTATGCAATAAATTAGTTCTATATTATGTTTCATCACTCATGTTTACACAAACACACATAGAGGTGCATGCATGCATACACACAACTATATATTGTTGTTGTCACTCTCACCCACCTAATAACCGTCTACTCATACACATATTATTTTCGTTTCCAACTTGCCATCACCCAAAATTTTGGGGGAAGTTATGCCCTTATTCTAAAAACTAGTACAACATAGGATATGAGAGAACCTCAACACAAACTAGTGGTAAAGATTAGCAAGGCCCTAAGAGGTTGGAGAGCACAATTAGTGTATTTAATGCCAACTAGTCAGATATGACTTGGATCCACATGCACACCGTCCTCATTTAAGATGCAATTAAGTTATTGAATGAGCACATTTCCATGGGGGTGTATAGCTTCTATTGCCATGCTGTCCTTTGTAGTTGTTGAATGTGTTTCATATGCTCTTCCAAGGTTCTATTAAAAATTAAGGTGTAATTGAGCTATTACAATGATAAAATAATTACACACACACACACACATATTATTGTCAGTGCTTAGTACATATTCATTGTATTTAAGATGCTCTTTCAATATTCTATTGAAAATGAGGGTGTCATTAAGATATTACAACCACAACGCACACACACATACACACGTTGTCAATGCTTAATACTTATTAAATGTGTTTCATATGCTCTTCCAAGGTTCTATTGAAAACTAGGGTGCCACTAAGGTATTACAACCATAAAATAACTACATGCACACACATATATATTATTGTCATTGCTTAGTACTTGTGGAAAGTGTTCTAGATTCTATTCCAAGGTTCTATTGAAAATGACGATGTCATTAAGGTATTACAACCATAAAATAATTGTGTGCATGTGCAGACACACACACACACATATGCACACATGCACACCTACCCATAAATGCATGTGTGCACATGCACACACATATTGTTGTTGTTCCTTAGTACTTGTTGAATGTGTTTCAAATGCTCTTCCAAGGTTCTAATGAAATTGCGGTGCCATTAAGGTATTACAACCATAAAGAACTATGTGTGCACACACACACAGACGCATGCACGTACACACACATACACATGGACATGTGTGCATAAACACACACACACACACACACACACACATACGTGTGTGCATGCATATACACATATTATTTTTGTTTCCAACTTGTTATCCCCTTAAAGAACCATAGGATATGAGAGAACCCCAAAACAAACTAGCGGTAAAAGTTATGAACGCTCCAAGAAGTTGTAGAGCTCCATTAGTGTATTTAGTGTTGACTAATCACATATGACTTGGATCTTGCTTAGATCCAAATGCATACTATCCTCATTTTGGATGTATCTAAGTTATTGAATGAGCTCTTCTCCATGGTGATGCATATCTTGTGTTGCCACATAGTGCTTTCTCTTCTAAGGTTATGTTGGAAATGAGGGTGCCATTAAGGTATTATAACCATAAAACAACTAGTGAAAAGTTGTAGAATGTTGTCCATGATCTTCATGAATGTCATTGATGCATTATTCAAGTTGCTTAGTACTTGTTGAAAGTGTTTCAGATGCTCTTCCAAGGTTCTATTAAAAATGAGGGTGTCATTAATGTATTACAACCACAAAATAATTATACACACACAGGCACACATATATTATTGTTGATGATTTGTACTTGTTGAATGTAAGACGATATTCCAAGGTTCTGTTGAAAATGAAGGTGTTATTAAGGTATTACAACCATAACATGCACACACACACACACACACATTATTTTCGTTGTTTAATACTTGTTGAATGTATTTTAGATGTTCTTCCAAGGTTCTATTGAAAATTAGGGTGTCATTAAGGTATTACAACTGTAAAATAATCATACACACACACATTATTGCCATTTCTTCGTACTTGTTGAATGTGTTTCGTATGCTCTTCCAAGGTTCTATTGAAAATGAGGGTGTCATTAAGGTATTTAACAATAAAATAACTATGTAGGTGCACACACACAATTATGTGCCCACACACCCACTTTCACACGCACACATGCACCTCACACACACACAAACACACATTTTTGTCATTGCATAGTACTTATTGAATGTGTTTTAGATTCCCTTCCAAGTTTCTGTTGAAAATGGGGGTGTCATTAAGGTATTACAACCATAAAATAACTACACACACACACAGACACATGCATACACACGTAGACACATGGACGCACGCATGTACAAAAACACACACCTGGACATATTACTTTCCTTGCCAACTTGTCATTCCGTAAAAGCAAGATAAGATACAATAGAACCCTAATGCAAAATAGTGATAAAATTTAGCGAGGCCCGAAGAAGTTGTAGAGATCCATCAATTTATTTGGTGTTAACTAGTCACACATGACTTGGATCTTGCTTGGATCCACATGCACACCATCCTCATTTAAGAAGTATATAAGTCGTTGAATGATCACTTCTCCATGGTGGTGTATAGCTTGTGTTGCTACATAGTTCTTAGTACTTGTTGAATGTGTTTTAGATGCTTTTCCAAGGTTCTGTTGAAAATTAGGGTGCCATTAGGGTATTACAACCATAGTGAAAAGTTGTAGAATATTTTCCATAATCTTCATGAATGTAATTGATGCATTAGTTAAGTTTCTTAGTACTTGTTGAATGTGTTTCAAATGCTCTTCCAACGTTGCATTGAAAATGAGGGTGTCATTAACCTATACAACAATAAAATAACTAGTGAAACGTTGTAGAATGTTGTCCATAATCTTCATGAATGTCATTGGTGCAATAGTCAAGTTGAAAGGCATGTCCAAATACTTGAAGTGACCTTCCTTAGACTTGAAGGTTTTCTTAGGCATTAGTTGGCTTGATTTGCACTTAGTGATAGCTTACTTAAGATTAACTTGACACTTTTATGTTGATCAAACATATCATCAATTTGAGGGATTTGGTATTGATGCTTGATTGTGATTTTTCTCAAGGATACATATTCAATACAAAGTTCCATGTCTCATCCTTCTTCTAACATAATAGGCACCCCACATTGTGAGGAGATTGGTAAAAAATGTGGTCCTTCTATATTATCTCTTGAATCTAACATTTGGTATCCTCATTCTCTATAAAATAACTTTTGTGTATAGGGCCATTGGTTAAAGCGACACATAATGTCAATCAATTGTATGGTTTACCTAACATTGAGGAGGTACTCTTGTAGGTGAGGTGAAGATATATTTTTATTCTTCCTCAAACTAATCTCCCTATCTTTGTTACATAAAAGGACCCTTACAGAGGCCCTAATAGTTGTTGGAACATTGCGTTCCTTGGTCAACTTGGCTTGTCGTAATTTTATTGACCATGTCCACATTTAGATTTTTAGATCCATTTTCTATGGATGGTTACAACAAATATTCCCCATGTTGTTTAATTTAATCTATAGTCAATTCTATTTATAGATGGCCCAACATATCAGTCTATCACCATCAAATCATGAAGACCTTTTGTGCTTTAGTGCAATAGTGTCTCTAAGCACCATTGTTCCTGGATTGTTATTCTCCTTTGCAATAAAAGTTGATGAGATTGAAACCTTGGGTTCATAGAGAACGACAATGAGACAGTGGTGAAGTTTTTTTTCCAATAATCTAAATTTTCCAAATAAAAGAACACTTGGGTTTGATTTTGTGAAATTTTACTAAGTTGAGGAATCCCTGTCCCTCCCTTCTTTTTTTGTATGTATGTTATGGGTATATTGTCTAATAAATTATTTTATGAGTTACTTGATTTTAGTCCCCCCTGTGTAAGGATCACATTATAGATCCATTTTTATATTAGCATTGTCCAAAAAACCCACATATTAGCTCGGAAAATAATGGAAATTCTAACAAAATTTGGTAGAAAATTTTGAAAATCTGGGTTACAACTGTAAAAAATTCAGGGTTTTGGTTGCCCCAGGGGTCCTTGATGGTGTTGAATCCATTTCCACTATAAAAAAAATTTATTCAAACACTTTATAACATTATGATTTTTTGAATATTTTACCAGATTCCGGCAAGAAATATGTTGTCCGAGAAAATTTGTGGCGTCGGTAGGTGACACCTTTAATATTGCTTACCCAAGCTTGATTCAACTAGACATTGATTCAACTGAGTTGTGCTATCGACTCTACTGGGTTTTTCTATGAACATGGTTGAGGTGTTCTTTCGACTCTACTGAGGTTTGCTACTAGCTCAACTAAGGCGTTAATTTGACTTGATTGCAATAAGTTTTGACTCAACATTGACTGGGATAAACTAAAAACACCAATCAAGATTCTTTCATCAAATAGACGTTGATCCTATATCAGGATCCCCCTTTGGACTAATAATATCCCCTCAGCTTCTGTAATTTGTTTTCTTGCCATCAATTAGAGATATCAAAGGATGTATTAGATTGGATTGTAAATGTCATTCAACTGAAGATTTGGATCAACTACAATCATGTTCACCTGATGGTGTTATGTTACCTTGTCTCTAACTTAATAACATGGGTTGAAGATTGTCGAACGCCCATTAAAGAAGATTGTTGACCAGCATCATAATGATATCAATACCTTGAAGTAAATCATTTCCCTATTGCAGACAAAGAATGTAAAACTGAATAATTTTCTAAAGAGTGAAGTTAAATGTTTCAAATCACTATGAATGAGAAACTCCAAAGAGTTGATATCGTAGGAGAGCCATGGAAACATTTTTCCGGAATCTTGCTGTCCAATTTGAGGACAAGTCGGGTCTTATTGAGGATTTGGAGGAGGAAGTTGAAGCTCTTCCTCATTCAAAGAATTTTGGCGTAAAAGAAAAAAAATTGTTGGTTGGAAGTAACCAATTCTTAATTGTCTAATGAGGTTGCTCATTTGCAAGTCTCTATTGATGAACTTTGTGAAGAAGTTTCCCTCTTCAATTTGAAAATAATAGATTGTTCGATGGATATAAAGCCTTGAAAGAAGATCATGGTGCACTATTACTATAGTTAACTGAGAAGCATGTAGCTATCCAAACCTTGCAAACCCGTTTTTGGAAATTCTAAATGGGGGGTGAATCACTATTTCATTATTTTTGACAATTTTTCACTTAGTTAATCTTGAAATTGAATTCACATGACAAAATCAATCATTTACAGAGATCAAAAGTGCAAGTCAAAAAATTAAAGAAGAAATACTTGTAAACAATCTTTAATTCATTACAACCATTTGTGAGGACAAAAATCCTCTTTAAGCACCAATTTCCGAAAATTGCAGGCTCCAACCTGTCAAGAAGACGAGGAAACCAATCCTCAATAATCATCAACTTACAAGTTTCATAGGCATCAACCTATAGGAGATTTCATCCCCCTAGCTACACTCCAAACCAACAATTTTGTAGGCACCAACCTTCAGGAGACTCCAATCTCCTCAGTTGATCACCAACTCAACAATTTGTAGGCACCAACATACTCTTTCATTTTGTTCCTTGGACTTGTCAACACTAATTCTCATAATGTGTCCACTTTCTTTAGTATGGTTGTTCCCCTACCATTCCACCCTAATGCTTCCTCCTTCAAGCCTGACCACAACCACTTGTCCTTCTTCTTTATCCTGCTTCGTGGTCACCTTGTTCTTCTAACCTAATCACCTTGAAGTCTTCATTGCAGGCTCCAAATTCTTGTATACTTTGCTTAACATATTTGGCAATTAACAGAACTCAATAATGGCTCCCTTAACAATGTCGTCACACGTTAAACAAAGCTCCACTTCTTTAAAAATTCGGTCTTGACTTTAGGCTTAAAAACAAGTCTACAAAAGATGAATTAGGGCTTGACCTCCTTTTACATGACACATTAAAATCGACCTTCTACAGTGCTAGAGTTCAAATTCTAGAAACAAGGTTGAAAACAACATCCAAAAGAGCTCGGCTAACTCCAAAGTTAGATAAAAAAAATTCCCTTACAATTGTGCAACAAAAGGGCCTCCAACTAGGCTAGCACTTGACCATCCAGCTAGGCATAAACTCGACTTTCAAATAGATTGTAAAATTTCCCTAAACCTCTAGTATTATGTACTTAAAGATGACCCCCAAAAAAAAGAAACCCTTCCCAAAAACAATGCCAAAATCCCTTTAAAAGATGTGCCAAAATGCTTCCATAGAAAACTACTTCAACTCGACTTCACTTCACTTCTTCCTAGTTCATGAGGTACAAACTTTGGACCTCCTTCTTCATTCTCCTAAAACCAGAATTGAGTTCTTGACTTGAGTGGTTAGGAATGCTCCTTGTCGTGCCTATTTATAGTGTTTTCAGACACAGGTTTAGGGCTAATTGATCCATTGGCTAGGCCAACTAATGCGACTAGAGAAACACATCGTGAATATTAAAAAATCATTTTTCCTCAACCATGAGGAGTTAGAAGGCATGTCATATACCATTAAAAAGGTCTCAAAATATTATTTCCAACCACATATCATATGCTCCCATTCAACCTAGGTAATTAGAGTAAAAAAGCCTTCAAAAATAAGGTATCTAAATGGGGTTTGTTTGTATTTTGATTAGGCCATCTTCATAAAATATTTCATATCTCTTCTTTCCTATGGAATTAGAAAGAGTGTCGTATACCATTGGAAAGGTCTCAGAATATGTTATTTGACTATGTAATTTCCTCTTTCATTTGGATAGTCTTTGATATCAATAACAACCATTTTCAACACCCACAACCAGAACCTTGAACTAGAAGTCAATCGACTACAAACTATTGTTACTGTTGAGATGCCAAGCTTACCTATTCATATTGCTTGTAGTCCAACTAATTATAAGACAAAGGATATTGATGTTTGTGTTGTTTTATTAGCTACCAATATTTTTTCTCCTAGCTTTGAAAAATACCTTATAGGTATTAGGTCCTAACTACTAAGTGAAATTGGCTATACTAGAGAAGGACTTGCGAAAGATGGACAAGGCATTATTGTTCCTATTTCCTTAAAGTGTATACATCTAAAGCAGGTCTTGGATATGTTGTTTCTCCTACCTCTTTCCCTTCATCTAGCTCTATTGACTTTATAGAAGTGTCATTTATTGCTAGAGGAATTCAGGTTGAGTGCTAAAAAAGCATGCCCTTGCAAACTATGATGAACAAATTGATGACATGGTTGTTGAACCTAGATTTGAGTGAATAGAATAGAAAACTAAGCCATACCAACATCCTCATAAGAATTAGTATTCTTGGAAACATTGTAGCTTTGAACTCAAATCATTGCAAAAGAGATGTGAAAGGATGAACCATGGCCTAGTGCCAACTATCAAGATTGATTGTGGTTGGACTAATGGATGGTTGTGGCAATCATTTAAACATGTGTTCGAGGACTACATATCATTGTGTCTCAACAATTGTACATTCATAAAATGCTCCTCTTACTTATTGATTACGTCGAGAGTGGTTGATTGAGGATTAACCAAGCATGCCAGTTAACCTAATATGTTCGACTAGAGTATCAATTATTGTATTTGTCCACTGAGTTTTGGCCATGTTACTTATTGAGCTTCTATTGTTGTTCCTCCCTTATTTGTGTTTAAGGGGTGAGGTTTATTGATTACAGAGACTATTGGATGGACATAAACTAGTGTGCTCTTGTTTAGCCACCTAATCGACTACGCCTTGTTGTCTTGTTTTCTATTCAACTGTTCAACTGGGACTGGGACTTTAGCATTTGCTAATCCCAAGGTAAATAGTTACCATTTTTATTAGCATTTTAAAAATATTTAAAAAGCATTGACAATGGCCCTTTTCATGTGCAAAATCGTGTTTAAGGGATTGAACGACTCACATTTTTTTGGATTCAACACTGCCACTCTCCTTTGGGCAAACATTATTTATCGATCTCGTTACTTTGTATTGAATGTTGTGATAGGGTAGGGGAAGTAGACCAAATCCTCAATTGACACAAAAATAATGGCAGCGTGCATTGAGAGAAAATTAGTGACATCGGAGTAGATAGCAGCAGCAATCGATTGTGGATCAAAAGAGTGGTTACAAATGGAGAGTGGAATCTACTACAACAAAAACTATCCCATTCCTCTGCCCAATCAACACTTGGATGTCACTACCTTCATCTTCTCCCACCATCACCAAAGTCAACTGATCGCCTTGCTAGACGCCTACAGTGGCCTCTCGCTAACTTATCGGGCCCTCCGCCAGAATGCCAGAGCCATCGCTGTAGGACTGCATGGTTTGGGGATTCACCTTTAGCATGTGATCTTCATTTTTATTTAATGGAAATTAAAATTTTTCCTTGAAAAAAATATAAGTTATAAATATAATTTAAATTTAAAAGATAAATTTTAATTCAAATAAATAATAAAAAGAGAATTTAATATATATTCTAAATAAAATTTAAAATTAAAAATAAATTTCAATAAAACATATGTTACACAATAAATTTGAATTCAAATAACAAAAAATTAAAATTTATTACTCATTAAATTTGAAGTTGAAGAAGTCAACCTTAATAAAACATAGGGTACAAATAGATTCAAATAATAACAGAATAACTTAGAGTAAGATTATAAACTAATACAATATATTAAAAAAAAATAAAATACTAAACTACAGCAGTTAAAATAAATTTGAATCAAATAATAAGGAATAAATTAAAGTATCTTATATATTAAATTTAAAATAGTAAATTACATTTTAAATGTTTAAGATTTTTAATCTATTATTTTTTTAGATAAGATGTTTTAAAATGCATTTTAGAACGCTGTTAATTTTAAATGATATTAAATTTTTTCATATTATTATTAATACTAATTATTTTAAAATTTGAAAAATTGAATAATATTTTTTCTAATTAATATAAATATTACTTTTACAAAAAAATACTTACCATAGAAAAATTACTTTATCCTTAAATTTATCTAATGTGTAATTTAAAAATAAAATAAATTTATTTTAATTCTTAACAATTTTTTTAAATAACCCATATATATTTAGGAGCATAATATATTTTTATTTGTGTTGTGATTATGGATCAAACATATTAGGTTTACCAACATTATCTTTTTAAAAGTAATTTTATTGATTTTTTTCAATAAGGTGGTTCATTATATTAATTAACTAAGTCTATGAACAACATTTATTTGTAATTGAATCAAGGTAGATAATAGCATTGAAAAAAAAAAAAAAAAAACATTAGATACATTACAAACAAACATGTCATAACATGAAATTGGAATCCATATACTAACACATTTATGAACAACATCTACTTGCTATTTACCTAACATGTCATAGCATGAGATTCTAACTCTGGTGCATTACAAACAAACATGTCATAACATGAAATTCGAATCCAAATTCTAACCACATTCATAAACAACATCTACGTGCTATTTCCAGAAATCAACATAAATAATGCTATTATAAACATGTAATAACATGAGATTCAAACCCAAATACATTACAAACAAACATATCATAACATAAAATTCGAATTAAATAAAAAAAACAAGCAACCTACTCTTAACACTCTTAGCACCGCACAACACTCCTTATAATCACTTCCATTTAACTTTTTATTTTATTTTATGGTACTTACTCTTACAAACCAGCTTAAAAACCCCCGACATCTACCTGCTATTTCAAAAAATCAAAATAAATAATACTATTACAAACATATTTATTCAAACCCAAATACATTACACACAAACATATCATAGCATAAAATTCAAATTTACCCACCAAAAAAAACCTACTCTTCGCACGGCACAACGCCACTTACAATCACTTACCGTTTAACTTTTTATTTTATTTTATGGTACCTACTCTTCCAAACCGAAGTGCATTTAATCGCTTAAAACCCCCTACGCCTACCTCATCTCAGTGACATTTATGCAGTTTACTTAAAACATCTAAGCAAAGAATACATAAACAATGCCCAGGCTTGATCAAATAATTGAGAAAATGAGTAATACTGGAACTCATATATTAGTTTTGGTTGGACTAAAAAAATTTAAAATCTATCCAAAGTTTAACATTATGAAATTAATTTTATTATTTTTAATTAAAATTTATTTTTACTTATGTCAAATATGATTGGTTGAAATGTATCCCTTCTTGTTGTGTAATGATGACACTAATTGACTTTTGTGTATTTATTATTAATTACTATATATTATATCACTAATTACTGTGTACCATAAACACAAATAGTTTGTAATTAAATTCAAAAAATCAAATTTCTTATTGGTGGAAAGTATTGAATAGACCATTTTTATGGGTTTTATTTTTTAATTAACAAAAGAAAATGTACACAATTTGTACAACTTTCATTTCATTTATACCTCTAATTGACAGACTGTGTACTATAATATGAGCATTATATAAAAAAAAATTGTTCATCTCATATTTAAATATAATTTTATTTGTTATCATTTTCTTTAATGTTCAATTATAATATAAAACAACTTAATTATATTAAAAATTAGCATTAAAAAATCAACATTTATATATATTTACTTTTATAATTGAATATTAACTTGACATTGCAAAAAATACTAGGTTATATGATAATTACACCCGGGAAAAACGGAGGCTTATATGATAATTTTAAAGGCTTATTTTAAGCTGATATCTAATTTTAAAAGCTTATTTTAAACTGATATGACTCGTCTACAGTAATCGCTAGGTAGAAATACTACAACTTAACAATTATGGCTCCATTCAAAGTCCCCAACCTGTATGATTCCATTAGAAGAGTCGCTCAGAATTTCCGAATGCCCAGCTGGGTACCCATCTTTCATGACAACTTTCACATGAATTCCAGTCAATAACGACACCTTGGGAATGCTGAGTCATGATTCAGTCAGAAATCGGGTACACAGAAATCACTGCGGGTCACTCGAAAAAATAAGGTTTTGAAAAAGTAGGTCTGTGCAGTCACCACTGGTCAAAGCATTAGTCTCCGTATTTGTGCTCCACAGACGATGACAGATGGCGACAGAGAGCGTCTGCATTCAACCTAAAATGTGCTAAAATGCGTTAGAAACGTCGTGTAAAACGATAACCAGTGAAGATTAACTAATCATTAATTTTTAAATGGCCGCAAGTTAACCGTCGTAGCCATAGCCATTGGACATGTTCATTGGACTGACGAAACTGACTTTAATGCTCACGCTTCAGTACACAAATTGGGAGCCGTCTGTATGACTCGTAAAACGAGCCTGTGAGTTACGTGTAGAGATTTAACAAGGGGAGGAGAGTAGGGTACGCTGCAAGCCTACTCCACCCTGAATTCTTGTATCTAGTCACAATTGATACGAACTTGTTAAAATTGCATGCCAGTTGATAATTTTTTTATCCCACCCTGGAGGCATTATCAGTATCAAAATCTCATATTTAATAGTTTTTGATACGAACAGGTCAATTTCTGCTTTATACTCCATGCAGGTGAATAACTCTCCAACTGATTGGTCCAAGACTGGCGTCCTTGCGTTTGCGTACATGCATCTTTAAAGCACGGATTCAATTTCCATCGGCCGATGAGAAAAACGTGGAAAGCCCACATTTGTTGTAGCTTTTAGTTCACGATGCAGCAATGAAAATGTCTGTCACCGCATTTATAAATCAGATTTGAAGCCCAATCATATCAATTCCAGTAACCTCGAATATGATTCTTCCTCGTACAGCAGGCAGTTTCAGCGCAAACTTCTCATTGAATTCCCTTTTTTAACCCTCGCACAACGTTTTCCCAGTGGATGCTCACATAACTTATATCACTATTCACTTGTTTCTCCCATCGCTTTTTTCTCCGACCTTGTCAGATTTTGGTGAGTTCAGTATGCTTTAGGTTGAGAGAACTTACTATACTGAAAACATTAAGTGCAATTTCGAGTACAGAGAGCATAAAATGAATGAACTCTGTATCTGAACTTTAATTCTCATAATAATAAAAAATTATTTATATTTTAATATACCAAAATAGATTTAGTATAGATTTATTTTAAATAGAGATTTAATATGAGGATTTTAATATTTCACGTGTTTAATTTTAAACTTTTTATGAGTAGATATTATTTAAATGTTTTATATAGGTTTTTTTAGATTATTTAAAAATCTTATTTTGACCTAAAGAGTAGGGGAAGGGGCCTTGGTGTCAGACAAACAAGGAGAGAGGTGTTGAAAGTAATAGGAAAACGCTGATTTTGTTTTAAGAAGATAATGTCTGGTTTTTTAATTGCGAAAAGAAATAAAAATTTTCGTGAATTCGAGTTCAATTGTTTGTTGATAATGTTTGGCTACGAACTCACTGTATTTTATGAAGGGCAAGGGAAAAAATGGGACCTAGGAAGGGTTTGGAAGGCAGCTAGAACATGGGGGAAAGAAATTTATACCTGTTATAGGGAAATGTTGCAGGTTGGGGCCGAGAAAAGGCTATGACACCTCTGATAGCCTTCGAGGGCCATGTCGACTCCAGAACCTGTGAGGGAAGAAAGGGGGGAATGGGAAATGGAAGATAGGCCTTGTTAGGTTAGTGTGGCTTCTGGGGGAAGCTTACACCAATGGGGAAGAAAAGAGGTGCAGGAGATTAGGAAGGGGAGAATTCTAGACCAGTGAGGCTTTGCTTGGTCGGGGGGAAAGCATTTCCCTATAACCTTGTGTAGTCACTGACTACAAAGGAAGGCTAAGTCTAGAAAAGCCAAGAGGGGGGGAGGAGTGGTGAGTAGCAAGCTGAGAGGGTCCACCCTGGTGGTGGAATTGGAGACAAAACCTTGCTCTCTCGTAGTTGGAAGTCCAATTCCTTGCCGGCCAGATCACATGAGCGACGGGGGACTTCTGTGGGGACCCAGGGGATGGGTACTAGAGGGGGATTAGAGCAAAGGAGAGAAGCGATAACTGGGTGGCTGCGAATTGGGGGCAATTGGGTTGCCGAGAAGCAAACTAGAACTTTTAATGTTGAAAAACAGATTAAAAAGGAATGGGAAAATGTTATGCAAAAACTTAGGATTGGTTTTAATGAACATTCTCAGTTAACATTACCGGTAGAATTAATTTCTATACTTTTTAGTCTCTAGAGCTCTGTCGTCAAAAACATGTGAGAACGCATGAGAGGAGGGGACAAAAGAAATTGTTGCAAGAAAAGATGGTGAAAGCAGAAGGGAAATAGGTAAGAAAAGGAGGTCGATGAATAGGGAAGCAAGCAAAGCAAAAAATGAAGGACCAGGAGACATCAACGAGCAAAACACAGAGGAAAAGGGGAAGAAGAATGGCTGAGGAAGGCACGCAGAACCTTATGAATGCTTACCATGTAGGCATCCTAGCCCAAGTAAAAGTCGTAATTGCAATGTGGGAAGCAGAGTTAAATGCTAACGTGGCAAATAAGAACTCCTAATGAAAAGCTGGAGCCATTACTTAACGACCAAGGCCATACTAGAGGCCGCAAAACTCTGTTTAGGCATACCATACAACAGTAATGGGTAATGAAAAATTTGTTAGCTAGGGGAATGATAACATACAGGGACAGAGAAGAACTAGAGTGAGATAGGCCAAAGGAACCAAGTTTAAAGGATATCCAATGCCGCAAGTGCAGCAATATCACCAGAACCTTCATTTTGGGAGATTGGAGAAGCAGATCCAAACCTTGCTGTAGAGTGAAGTGCTTGGGTCAAGTGCTAAGGACCCGACCCCAATTGAATCATCTAATGGCTGAAGTAGAGAGACAAAAAGTTAATTTTTATTGAGAAGAGTTAATATTTGTTATTATGACAGATAACATTTATTTTACAAGTCAAAGCATTTAGTATATAGTAGATATAACTGCAAACTTGGCATGGATGGTAAAGATTAAAATGTTTAAATTTTAGGCAGCATTTGATGTCGACCGGTGGCCAACAGACCTGGTTTCCTTCGGGCAGATTGAGGCTACCAGACATATTTTGTTACATGCATATAGATAAGTAATAGAAAAGGGAAGTACTACCAAACTTACACAAAAAATATGTTAAATGGAAAATGACCATCGCACCACCTTTACAGGGATGCATAAAGCACCTTCATCGATTTCTACTATAAAAGTGGATGTTAGTGATGGGAAAGGATTCTTAAGTTTTTCAAGTAGTGGACATCATATTAAAGTTTATGTGAAAGTCTTAAGAAAAAATAAGAAATATAAATTATTAAATAAAATAAGGATAGTAAGTGAATAGACCCGGCCCCAGTAGAGAGACAGAAAGTTAATTTTTATTTAGAAGAGTTAATATTTGTTATTATGACGGATAAAATTTATTTTACAAGTCAAAGCATTAAGTACATAGTAGATATAGCTGCAAACTTGGCATGGATGATAAGGATTAAAATGTTTAAAATTTGGGGTGCATTTGATGTTGACCTTCCAACAGACCTGGTTTCCTTCGAGCAGGGTGAGGCTACCAAACATATTTTGTTACATGCATATAGATAAGTAATAAAAAGGGAAGTGCTACCAAACTTACACACACAAAAAAAAAATGTTAAATGGTAAGTGACCATCGCACCACCTTTACAGGATGCATGAAGCACATTCGTAGCTTTCTACCATAAAAGTGGATGTTAGTGATGGGAAAGGATTCTTAAGTTTTTTGAGTAGTTGACATCATGTTAAAGTTTATGTGAAAGTCTGAAGAAAAATTAGGAAATATAAATTATTAAATAAAATAAGGATAGTGAGTGAAATTATTTAATAAATAATTATTTAATACATTAAATATATTTTTTTAAATATTTAAAAATATATATATATTTTTTTTTTTAATACTTATTTAAATACCCACCAGGGATTTGAACTGGTACCTATGGGCAAAGAGTTCCTTAAACAGTTTCACCCATTCACCGTGACCTATGCAAAGAGGTGTCTTAACAGTGACCCATTCACCGTGGATCCCAAAAACCCTTGTGGGCATAATTTTTTAAATTTATTAAATTTAATAAATAATATTTTGTTAATATTTATATATATATATTATATAATTTAAATTTATTAAATGTTTAAAATATCTTATATTATTATGATTTCAAATTAATATAGACCTATTATTTACACAAGCAATAAATATTTTTTATAATTTAAAAAATATTTCAAGTATACTTTATTCTTTAAAATTTATAATAGAAATTAACAATATATTAAATAAATTAGAAATAAAATCCTAAATATTTTAGAAATAATATATACATTAAATTATATATATAGAGGGATGTAAATTTAGTTAAAGGGAAAATTATTTTTCTTCACTCATTTAATTTCCATATATAATATCTTGAACGATAAGGAAAATATTTTAGAATATTATTACTTACAAATTTAAGGATAAACTGTGGAATGATAAAGAGAAAGGGAAAAAAAAGCTATGGTATCTTTAAAGTGAAATGGAGAGTTGACCATTCCCAAAATACTTTGGGAGAAAAGTTACATTTGTGATGTTATGTGAACACTTTCTCTTGAATTGTCCAACTCTTATTCACATTCATTCTAATTTCAAATATTTGCCACTGCCAAATTTCTTGACTTGATTGACGATCTAATAACGTGGTCTTGGCGCCCTCGTGCTATCACCATCTATCACCATCAAATTAGTAAAATATAATATTAATAACTAAAAAATATTAAAAATTAATTTATTATTATCTCGTAAATAACTTATTAATAAGTCGTATTACATAAATTTCTACTCTTATTTATAAATTATTAACTTTATTAATAAGTATATTATATAATTATTTTAATAAAAATGTACCTAAGTCACTAGACAATAGTAGAGTATTGTATTAATATGTTAAGGCACTGCGTAGGGTACTCTGTTAAGGCACTATGTGGTGAAAAGGTCACCATTTAGAAACTTCTTGGTAAAAAATCCAACCATGGTAAGGATAGGTTTGGCCCAGGCCAGATGGATTTCCTTAAATAATGGTAAAAAATCCAACCATGGTAAGAATTGGTTTGGCCCAGGCGAGATGGAATCCCTACATGATTTCCTTAAATAATAGTTACTTGAGTATTCTCTTAAGGCACTCCGTAGGAAGAGCGTTGAAGATGAAAAACACTTTCTCTTGAATTGTCCAAACTCTTATTCACATTCATTCTAATTTCAAAATATTTGCCACTCCTAAATTTCTTGACTTGATTGACGATCTAATAACATGGTCTTGACGGTGGTGGTGCCATCACCATCTATCACCATCAAATTAGTAAAATATAATTATTTTAATATTTAAAATTATAAAAAAATAATTTATTTACCTGTAAATTTAACTATTATATTATAGTCTATTTACCCATAAATTTGCTTCTTTTATTATATAAAAATATTTAATTTATTAATAATTAATATTTATATAATTATTTTAATAAAAATGTACCTAGGTCACTAGACAATAACAGAGTATTCTATTAATATGTTAAAGCACTTCATAGTGAGGGTACTCTGTTAAAGCACTCCCTAGTAAGGGTACTATGTTAAGGCACTCTGTGGTGAAAAGGTCACCATTTAGAAACTTTCTGTTAAAAAATCCAACCATGCTAAAGATTGGTTTGGCCCAGACCAGATAAAATCTCCACATGATTTTCTTAAATAATAGTTACTCAAACCACACATTATATGCATCCATTGTTATAAAATTCACATTACCCACATACCCAACAAAAAACATTACCTAATTTCTTATATAGATAAATTAAAAAATCACTTTCCACATTTATATACTTACCTTATAATAAATAAATATATTTTGTATAACTAAATTATTTATTCAATCATATTTATATATACATAATCTTTAATAATAATAAAGAACCTTAAAATTTAAATTATATAAAAAACATTATTAATTTAAAACAATTTTCCAAACAAGATTTGATTTTTCTGTATGTGACAATGGAATGCATTTTAAGTGCATCATTAAAATCTTTAAATTTTTAATAATTTTTTTTTAATTATATGACTATGTATATAATAAGTTGAGTGATTTTTAAGTCACTAAAAATTTTCTTTAGATACTCTCTTCACCTATGTTATTTTATATTGGTGTGAAGTTTAAGATTAGAGTATATCTAGAGAATCATGGATAAAGATGGAAACCATCCAAAATAAATTTATAACCTACAACCTCAAGATTAAAAGAAATACTCCCTATCCTATTCCTTTGATTGAAGCTAACATCTCCCTCATTGAAAGCATGACTATGTTTAGGTATTTGATGTACAAGAAAATGTTGTGCATCATGGAAGCCAAGAGGCTCCCCAAAATGGCTTCTAACTCTAGTCAAAACCCCCACCTCCAACTCAATCCAATTTGGCATAAGGATGTCAGGCTCGACCATTGGAGGATAAAGGAGGAAATCATGTTGAAGAATAAGGAAGAAATTAAAAACACTATTATTTCCCTTTTCAAGGATAAGTTGTGGGATGGTAAGGAATTAGAGGGGAAAAGTAAACTAAGATATTATAGGGAGGTGATCAACCCCACTGCTGCTAACTAGAATTGTCTTTTTGTCTTCATCACTGCTAAGAAGAAAATGAGCAATGGAAAGATAAGAATTAATTTGCATAAGCTTCCAAGTGGAACCAAGAGTTGGTCTATTCCCAAAACACCTTGGGACGAAAGAATTTTCCAGTTTGCAATACTAAGATAGTTGATGATGAAACACACTTTATCTTGGAGTGTGCTAAGAAGAAAATGAGCAATGGAAAGATAAGAATTAATTTGCATAAGCTTCCAAGTGGAACCAAGAGTTGGTCTATTCCCAAAACACTTTGGGACGAAAGAATTTTCCCCTTTGCAATACTAAGATAGTTGATGATGAAACACACTTTATCTTGGAGTGCCCGACCCTTAATCACATTTGATCTCCTTTTCAAAACATTTGCCACACTACCAGCCTTCATAACTAGTTAATTAACAAAACTACAGTGATCTCAGAAAGCTTTTCTAGTTTTCTTTTTTATAGAAATAAAATATTAAATAACCTCAATTCATTATAACTTTCATGAATCGTTAAGTGAGTAGGACTATAGTGATTTCAGAAAGCTTCTCTCACTTTTTTTATTATAGAAATAAAATATTAAATAACTTCAGTTAATTACTTACTTTCTTAAAGTAGGATAGACCATGTATTTTAACCACCACCACTATTATCAAAAAAATAAAAAATAAACATATTCACTTCAAAACAAATCAATTTTTATGTTGATAAAAATAATTACCCTTTTACAACATATACATTGATATATGAGACTAGAGTATGCGCTAAAAATGCTTCTGCTTAGCTAAGAGCTCCTCTTCCTTAAATCTAAGGAAATAGGTTAATGGCCCAAGCCCTTTAGGAACCACGAGCGTGGTTTTCCTTGAATAATTTGCATTAAGGGATAACCACCAGTGACAATTGTCCTCACTATTGGTTTGACAACTAGATAAAAGAAAAAATCCATTGATATAATAATTATGATATATTAGATATAGAAAAAAAATTAAAAAACTTATTTTATATATATCTAATCATTAAATTTTAAAAATTAATAAAATGAATAAATACTTATTTTAAAATTAATTCCAAAAATTTATTTTATTGATTAAAGATTCAACAAATACGTCAAGCCAATTTTATAATAAATCAGGGAAAAAATTGATTATTTTCAAGACTTGTAAAATTAAAATGATTGTAGTATTTCGTCAAGAGATGATTTAGCAAATATATTGTCAACAAAATAGCAAAACAATCAAATTAATAAATTATTATATATAAATATTTATTAGAACGGAGTAAATAACAAAAGTGTGTATTTTTTTTTTAATTATTAAAAATAATAATTATTGGATAAAAGAAGTTTTAATAGTTTTTAAGATTTGTAATGAATTTAGATTTATTCCCAATTATTTAAATAAAATTTTAAAACTAATTAACTAATTTAACCGTTTCTTAATCAATATTTATTTTTAAGATAAATTATTTATATTTACTTAAGAGTTAAGGATTTAACCTCTATTGAATTTAAGCTTAGAATTATCTATTAAAGTTAGTTTGTTATATTATTTATTATATATATTATTATATATGAATAAGTAAAAAATATTATTTTTATATAAATATTTATTAAATAAAGTTGGCTGAGGCACTTAGTTGGTAAAGTCAACTTTTTAATGATGGTCGGGAATGGTGCTCAAACCTGAGCAAGGGCGGTGACGGGAAAGCTTAACTTGGGCCGAGCACGCTCACCTTTAAAGGTCGGCAGAGGTAAACTTAACATGGGCCAAGCCTGCTCACCTTTAAAGGTTGGTTAAGGTGGCTGGTTGGCAAAGTCAGATTCGTAATGATGGTCAGGACTTGTGTTTAAACTTGAGCAAGGGCGGTGACTAGCTGGTTGGTAAAGTCAGACTCGTAATGATGGTCAAGTCTTGTGCTCAAACCCAAGCAAGGGCGGTGACTAGTCGCGGGAAAGCTTAACTTGGGCCAAGCTCGCTCACTTTTGTCAAGTCCCACTAGCACAACAAGTTGAGGATAAGCCTCATTAGCAAGGTGACCTAGGATCAAACCTCATGAGGGGTGGTTGTGCCCTGTGCTAGGGGAGGAGACATGCTAAAAAATCCAATCAGCTTAGCATTGGTGTGGCCCAAACCGCCTGGGATCCCATATGACTTTGAATGATTAGATACTCCTAGCTCCTTAAGCCACAAATCAAGCCTGAAGGATCGTAGACAACTCTACAAACAAACAAAAAAGTAATAAATAAATCAAATATTTTTCTTTAAAACTTATTTTGATATAGAAATGACAATCATTGAAATGTAAAGAAATAGAGCTAAATAAAAATAGTATTTAAATATGAAAGAATTATTATAACATAAATAAATAAATAATATATAATGAAAAACTTTAATAATAATACATAAAAATAATTCCTTGAAACTTTCATCTTCCATAACAAAAAGTGATACATAAGTGACTTTATCCTTTAATAGGTATATTATAGGAAATACTATGGAAGACCCTTGGTTACCTAAATCTTGAGTCAATAAACAAAAAATTATAAATGACTTTTATGATATAGTAAATTTTCCTATTATATATTTATTATAAACATACTAGGAAAAAACCATAATTACCCAAATCTTGAATAATAAACAATTCAAATAATTTGATTTTATGATATAGTATAACTTGCCTAATATAAATTGACTTTATTTATAATATAATTTAGCCTATTACTCTTACCAAAATGGATATGATTATTATTAATATAAAAATACAAAAACTATTTAATAAAATATAATTTAAATAAATATTCATAAAACAATTTATAATTTTAATAAACAATTATTAAATAAAAAATTATTTAAAATACAATTACAACAGATTTTCAGAGAGAAGTTCAATGAAAATAGGGAATTCAAGTAAGGCCGAAAGCATACAAAGTTGAAGGAAAATTTAAATAAAGTTAATAAAAGTTCAATGAAAATAGGGAATTCAAGTAAACACAAAAGCCTACAAAGTTGAAGAAATTCTAACACTTTATATAATGTCAATTTTATATAATGTCAATATAATATAATAGATTCGAAAAGATAACAATATATAAATAGACAAAAGCCTACAAAGTTGAAGAAATTGTAAACTATTTAAATAATGTTAATATAACATAATAAATTCGAAAAAATAGCAATGTTAATATAATATAATAATATAGCCCACGGGGCTTTGGATTGACCGTGAATGGGTGGGCTGTTAAGGCACTCCTTACGATAGGTCACCGGTTCAAATCCCCCGTGGGTACTTAGGTTAGTCTTAACCTAAAAAAAATATAATATATAATATAAATGAATCAGATTGGAAACTGCAAATACAGTCACAATGAATGCAACGGTGGTTCCAGGAAAGTTAAATGGTGGGTTAGTCACAATGAATGCAACGCTGGTTCCAGGAGAGTTAAATGGTGGGTTGTGATCATCCAGGAGAGTTAAATGGTGGGTTAGTCACAATGAATGCAACGCTGGTTCCAGGAGAGTTAAATGGTGGGTTATGATCATCCTGCATCGAAACCAAACCATAGGAGTGGGGACCAAATATAAATATGCAAGAGTGTAATGTTTTAAATAAATGAAATTATATGATATTTTAAGATTTATGAGATTAAAAATAGTTTATGAAATTATTATTTTTTGTTTTAGTTTTTTTAATTTAATTATTTTTCATTAATTAGTCTAATTTTCCAATAATTTTCTCTAATGTCTTTGAATGCATCACATTCTAAAATGAAATGCTTTTCCAATTCCTAGACGTGCAAAATGTACACACCTGTTCTTCCCAAGTTTCTTTAGGCCTTTTCCACTGTCATGTTTCACACCAAAATTGATGTGAGCTAGTGCTTAATTAAACAATAAGAACCTTTGCCCTCCACGAAATGCTAGCTCCAATGAACTCTTTTTGTTTTAGATCACACGTAATGTTGAATTCCTCAGTGTAATATTTTCTTTCTACCCAACTCTTTTCCCCATACTTTTTTAGGAAACTTCTCCATAACAAAATCCTTTAGGTCCTTGTGATTTATGGGATAGGCATTGAGGTAGATATTCTATTTTTGCATCCATGTGTAGTTTAGTTTCATCCATGCTTTCTTTCTTTCACCGGTGACTTCATTGAAGATAACATTAGGCCATCTACTGACTCTCATTTGCTCAAATTCCTTTTAGTTATCTTATGAGCCGCACCATAGCAATTGCTTCAATGGGAGTTGCTCCTTTTTCACTCAACATTATCTCAGAAGGTATTGAACTTTTTATTTTGAACTTGCTCATAATCAAGTGTTTTGGACTTTTTCAATTTATTTATATTTTGAGATAGGAGTGCTGCTAGCCCATAATTCACACCCATATAACATTACTAATCAAACTAAGAGTCCAAAAAATAAGATTGTTTTTTAGAATAAATATCCATCTTATATGTTGAAAATTTATTGTAAATCTATATTTAAAATAAATCTTCAAATGATTTTTTTAATCCCTCGGTGTAATCGTCCTAAGCTTTAGTAGAATGAGTTGCTACGGCAGGCAACATGAGATTAGATGGGAGTTACCGGACAATTTTGTACGTAGGGTCAAGGTTCTATGAGATTTGATGGGAGTTAACGGACATAATATTGCGTGAGGTTTTATCGGGTTATGCTTTAAACCCAAATTGAATACAGATTATGTTTAAAAATTTATACAGATTAGGTTTGAATTTGAGTGATCCGTGCAAGGACGCTCCCTAAGTATATACACAGAGCATGTCCGCAATTTATATTTCAGTGTCCTACGCTGCGAAGAACCGAGAAGAGGAATGGCAGTGTTGTCACCCATCGCTCAACAAGAAAAATAGGTTATATACCCAGGACACCCTGGTTAGCAGCCATTATCAGAGATTTCAATGACGTGTTAAAACCTAAATGTATAGTATTTATTATCCTTGAATTAATTCTTTGTGATTTATGATAATTTGTTATTTGAGTCTCTATGATTTCCAGTCAATTAGTGTGGGTTATTATAAGGAGAATTCTAAAAGATAGTTATCAGTTTCTTGTGATATTTTTTATTATTATAAATGATTATTAGTCTCTCCACCCAATATGGCTCAAGCAATGCAACTGAAATTATTATTAGTCCCTACGATTTCCAGCCAACCAATATGACTCAAGCAACGCAGCTCATCATCAGTACAATTCTGTACAGATAGCTATCATTTTCCTGTAATTTTTCTTTATAAATTTAGTAATATGATGATGCTTTGATTATTGAAATAGTAATGAGAGTCATTCAGGTTCACTGGTCCATGAACAATATAATGAAATTCACGATTTTTCATAGCCCGAGTGACTTTTCGTACCCTAATTGCATTGAGTAACCTACCTAAGAAAACGTTTGCTGCACGAATAGACTGCATATTATTCCGATCGCTGAATCGTACTCAATAAAACAAAAACTTTCCAATGCAAAGCATTTGTTGCAACAGTAGGGTTTTCATCGTCCATTAGAAAATGGCGACGTGCCATGAATACAGGAGCTCTGGGACAATCATGCAACCAGGGAAGTGGCTATCGCCGGGTCATGGTGTCAGTCAAAGGTGGAGTACCCACAAGGAACTTCGCGTCGTTACATTTACCCGGACAATAACTCTAAAAGATTCAATACCATGTCGGTGCTTTAAAAAAAGCGCCACACAGACGGCCACGGAAAGCGTCTCCATTCGACCCAAAAGCAACTACAAAAGAGTGAAGCGCGGTTCTGGAGATTAATCAATCATTAATACTTAAATTCAGCGGAGGGATTGACTAGCTCCTGTTAATTGTCATAGACATCAGACATGTGCACTGTCGCTTAAATACGAAACAGCCATGAATGCTCAGACCTCAATACAGAGGTTGGGAGTCTTCTTTATGACTCATAAAACGGGCTTTGAATTACGTGTATGTATCTAACACGGTGCAGAGGGTCCAGTACACTGCAAGACTTAGAGTCCAGGTAGAATTATAGTAATTGGTTAGCATGTATACGAACATGTTGAAAATACTCGCTAGGTAAAATATTTTTCTATCCCACAGCCAAAACGAATATATGCTTTTTTCTCCACCCACTGAGATTCATAAACCGTTTAACTTACTGATTCATGAATTCTTTCCTTGCGTTGCAAGCGTACACCTCGATTTATTTTAGGTTTTCCTTTCCCTTGACGTTATGATAAAAGGTGCGTCATGTCAGTTTAGATACAATAAAAAATCTACCGAATGTACAAAAATTAAAATCAAAGCCAGAGATAATTTGAAGTATAAACTTTCTACTGTTTGGTTCGAACCCAAGTCCAGTAATTTCGAATATGATTGCTTCCAGTATAGAAGTTTGATATTCTGACGATCTCTGTCCAGTAACTTCGAATATGATTGCTTCCAGCATAGCAGGAAGTTTCAGTGATATTCTGACGATCTCAAAATCTCCCAACTGATATCTCCCATCTTAACCCTAGAAAACGATCGCATAACCATGAACATTTCCCCCGCATAACAGTGAATATTTCCCCGATCAAAACTATGATGAATTTCGATGAAATTGAGTCGTATAAATTTGGATATAATAAATAAATAAAAAATTAAACAAAGTTTTTTTAGAAATCACATAAGAAATTTTTTTTGCTGATTTTCGAACCAACCAGTGTAGTTCATAATCACGACCAGATTTTTGTTATTACTAGTTTTGATTTCAATTTTTATGTGTTGGGTAAAATTTCTTTTATTTGGTTAATAAAGGATTTTAGCTAGAGTAGTTTGGTGAACATCTTTTTCCCTAACGATATAATTTAAATATCTTGAAACAGGTTGTATTCAGCCCATTCAGTTTGATTAGATTTAATTTCAAAATTTGGATTATGATAAAAATTTCTATATGATAAAATGAACTTATCCCATTGTTTTTGTTTGACTAAGAGATGCTCTTCCTAGGGTGTCAAACTTCAAAACCCATAAGCACAACAGGTTAATTTTAGGCGGTGTGGTTTTCTTTGAATAAAGAATAATGAGTTAGCCCTACATTCCTGGATAGAAGCTAGTAAGAAGCTATCCCATCACTAGTTTAACTCAATTATGATAAGTTTTCTCACTATTTAAAAAAATTAAAAATTATAATTAAATATGATTGCTTTACAGTTTTAGTCATAAATATCTATTTTGTAAATATAGATATCAAAAAAATATTGGAATAGGAAAGGGTTTCTACAAGATGGTCTATATATATATATTTGGTTAACATTCACTCAAATTATGGAGTAAAACATGATTGTAAGTTATGGAGTGAAAAATGATGGTATATATATTCGATTAACATTCACTCAAGTTATGGCGTTACCTCTTATAGCCTTCCAACCCTGAATTCTCGACTTTTAACCCTAGCAGATGATACATAACATACCATCCTAATTATTTGATTTTTTTTTTAACTCCAGTCTAACCTTGTCTGCTCATGCTCACACGTATATGACTGAAAGAACGGTACTGGAACAAAAAGTTGAAAACTAAAACACAGTATATCAATATCATATTCCCCATAAATTATAGCCTAGATAGTGCACGTTCATTATTGGATAGGAAACATCAAGTCACTGAACAACTTGGGTGGGAAAATTTTGTGTTTCTAACATTATTGGATAGAAAACATCAAGTCACTTAACAACTTGGGTTGGAAAATTTTGTGTTTCTAACATTAGAAAAACATAATTTAAGTTGAGCGCAGATTTTGGGTTAACTATGTGATACGCTTTTATTTAACTCCAAAAACTGTGTGATATATTTTTGTTGAAATCAATCTTTTCAACTACAAGCACTGGGCAGAGCTATATCGATTGCGCTATATATCTTGGACTATATATCATCTTACTTCAATTAATATATATCTATGAATATATAGCATCTGACTTAAGGAGTCTGATCAGATGTAATAGTATATATCCAAGATATATTTCATGAATACATGGAATGATATATATCCCAGATATATTGCATTTTAAAGCAATACTGCCAGTGCATGATGCCTATCTTAAGCTATTATCAGGACATACATTCAAAAGAAGATATAGAGCCCATTCAACCATCCTCTATATGCTTCTATATTTTTGAATGGGTGACTGACTATGGTTAACCAAATCAGGTTAAACAAAATCATTCTTCCACACTTAACCTGAAACTATGCCTAATATGTTGTCAAACTTCAAAAATCTACACTCTATGGAACCCGGAATTGTTAAACGTTTCAATATGAATTATAGATTCGGTGCTAGACTAAATATCCACAAAGATAACATTAAGAAAGGGGTGTATAGTTTGAAGGATGAATGGAGAATCTCTGTTACTATACTTTTCTACTAATAACTAAAAACTATTTCATCTTTTCGCTATCCTTAACATGGATAAAAATTAAGTTGGGACTGCTGAATATACCTTGAACTAGCATAGTCGTAGAGCCTTCCGGTGTTTGAAAAGATGAGAACAGCCACCTCTGCATCGCATAAAACAGAGAGCTCGTGGGCTTTCTTGAATATCCCCATCTTGCGCTTTGAGAAAGTTACCTGTCTGCTCGTTACATCATCTATTTTCTTTATTTCAATCTTCCCTCGCCCCATGATCACGTCTCTGTCTGTCTGCCTGTCTGTGTTCTGCAAAGCAAAAACAAAAGAACACCTCTCAATACCTTTTCATGGCAATCTTAAGGTCGTTAGGGAGATCTCCCAGACAAAGAAATTTACCTTAAAAACAAACCTTGTGCACCCTCTTGATAGACAAGGAATCTACTGCTACTGCACCAGAATTCGAACTAATGCAGTCACAGACACAAGACTAATGAACTCAACTGCACAATTTTGCTTTCACTTGCAGCAATGACAGGCCACGTCAATTTAACTGGTGGAACCCAATGTAGTGGATATCTGGAATAAATTGCAATAAAGCCTAAATAGATCGATATATTCACAAACGTCAGATTCAATGCTTCATTGCAGCGTAATGGAGGTTTAAATTAAAAAAAGAAAAGAAAAAAAACAGTCTGTCACCGTCGTCTAAGATTGGTAAGAAAGGAGGCTACTAACATTTTCACATTTTCCGTTAGGGTACGAGGTGTGAAACTTTGGAAAGTGGATCCCACAAAACTAGATTGATTTCACTCCACCATTTTCCAATGCTCACACGGGGACCACGGCTCACTATTTCAATGGTGATGCTGCTTCATCATCCTGTACGTTTTCTGCAGGCCTGCATTTTCTTGGGAAGACAAGAGGTAGGAGAAGTATAAGCATTTACATGTGGAACAAAACAGTGATAACGTTACAGTAAGTCGGCTGTAGTTTGGTGATCCAATTCCATTCACATTGTATTTATAATGGGAACCTTTAACTGACACATCTCAGGGTTCAGTCCTCATTTTGAGCTACCTAACACAAATCACAATAAATATGCTGCACTAAATATGGTCGGTGTATGTTGATAGATGTTAATGGAATAAAATGAGAAAACAATTTGCTCTCAAAAAGTGTACATATTGAGGATGGAAGAGAAATGTGTCTTCATACATCAGAAAAGTGAATATTCTTTCAGAATGGAAGAGAAATTTGTCTGCATGCATCATTTAGTTTCAGCTGTTTGCCAGCAAACCTGAAACCATTGTGTATCCTTGTAACTTTGGTTGGAAGAAAAGCCACAACATATGTTAAGTCAAAAACTTCTGTACCTGGATGGGTTGAAAACAAATTAATTTTTTGACAGCATCTCGTAGAGCATCAAGAAAGAAGCATGTTCGAGTATTTGAATTTTACTTACCTTTAATTTAAATTTAGTAATTATTTATTTAAATTAGGTATTTTTTATAATTTAATGTTTTAATTATTTTATGTATTTAAAAAAAAAAAAATTTAAAAATTCTAATTTGAGTAATTTGGTGAACAATTGGTTTATCTAAGTGATTTCAAGTTTTTAGACACTGGACTTTTGGAATTTTACCTTATTTATGAAATATGGTCTCTGCTGTAAAAAGTGACCACCAATTTTTTGAATTTATAGGTTCTCACGAAATTATCATTCCAATTAAAAACAAACAAATTTAAAATTAAAAATTACAATCCCCTAAAAAAATTAGGGAAAAACTAAATTTTAAAATAATTAAATTACTCTTAAATCAAATAAGTTCCAAAAATATGAAATTAGTTTGATTTAAGAGTAGTCTAATTATTTTGAATTTTAGTTTTATATTTATTTTTGTTTCAGGGATTGTAATTTTTTTTATTTATTTTAAATTGGAATAATAGTCTCTAGACAATCTATAAATTCAAATAATAGATTATCACTAATACAGTTATTTAAAGCAACATATTTATTATTTAAAATAACAATAATAATAATAATCATCTAAACATAATCATTTTTAATTAACTAACATGAATATAATGAATGACAAAGTATATTGAAGAAAATAATTTACCATTAAAATATTTACTTATAATTTTAATGATTTAAGCTAAAAATAAAATATTATTATAATTAATAAAAATTATCTAGTAAATATAATATTAAGCAAAGTTTTTCAGTAAAAATCACATAAAAGAATTTTTGGTGGACGCATTTCCAACTAACAAGTGTGGTTTATTATCAAGACCAAATAATATTGTTTTTAATTTATTAATATAATAAAATTAATTAAAACTATAATACTCATATATTAATAAATTAATTAAACTATATATATACATAACTTGAGTTAAAAGGGTTTGTAACTATACTTTTTTGCAATTCAATGACTTAATTTGATCATATGTTTCATTTTCAACCTTATGATTTAGTTTCGTTGACTCAACCTTTTTCTTCAATTTACAAACCATTGACCTAAAAATATTTGAGAATTTACAATATGAGATGAAATGATACGTGTATGGTATCAACGTATCACTGGAATAGGATTGTGAGAATGGTCGTTTGCGTTTGCGTTTGCGTTAGGGTTTTTATCTCCAGCGATGGCGACGCTAAGGAATGCAGGGCCACCAAAGGTTGTAAGGACTACAGATCTAGCCTTTCATCCATATCTACGCCGGAAGATTTATTTCTTGAAGAATATATGCTTTACTCGCTCATAGATTTGGAAGAAATCCACTTGGAGAATTGGGTTGACGTCGTTGCAATTTCTCGCGGAAGTGGAAACTCTTGTATCACAGATCTGGGTGTGGACATATTTGTTATACCCACGAAGGTGTGATCTAGAAAAACCCTAGTCAGTAAGTTTCATGATATGAAATCGCATGCTGTTAAATCTTGGGATCTGATCATCGATAATGTCTCTGACTTCCAACTCAAGGCATGCCGAGAAATCCATGAATGGCTGGTTAAGATTTCCAGTCTAGTGGAACAATCACTTCATGCAAATTTTCAAGAGTTTGTGCATGAACGGGATCCCCACGAGAGAAGGATAATTTTTGTTGATTGCGCAGAGGTATTATCTTTAGGGTATGCTGATACAAATCATATCGCAAAGTCATTGGGTCATTAGATCTCTTTTTCGCTGGATTCATGTGCACCAGTTTTCACAATATTAGATCTAGTCTATTATGTTATGCTCTTGACCTGCGAGAAATTCTATAATATCATAAATGTGAAGAAATATAACCCAAAACACAAAGTAAAATGAGAAAAAATAGCAAGTTTTTTATTATTCAGAAATATATTCAATGTTCACTTGCCTCTTTGAGGGAGCAACCTCTAACAGAGCAGAGCTCGATTACAAATAAGACTCGATAATCTTTCCCTTACTAACTAAGACTATTTATAGCTAAATGACCTCCAACAACCTAATGACTAGTGGTCCTTTGCATAACATGGGTTAACCACTTTATTTATTAAATATGGTCCATTTGCAACTAACTACGGTCCCTTTCTTAAATGTGGGTCAACCATTTACAATTATTAATATGTACCTTATTGTCTCTCTTAACTAACTATGACTATGACTTAGCCCATTGGGCTTATTACATAAATAAAGGGGTTAGGGTTGGACCCTAGCATGCCCTCTCCCATCAAAAGCAACCTTGTCCTCAAGGTTGGAACTGCGGAAACCGGTGAAAAATAGTGGTTGGTTCCCAGGTCGTATCTTCGAGAGAGGTGTCTTTCCACTTGACAAGGACATCCTTGAACGTGTGGCTGTGTAGATGTCTTTGACATGTATCGAGTGCTCATTTTGGTTTGAGCCAAAGTGAGCCTTCCTCATCCAATTTAGGTAGACTAGTTTGAATTATGCAATTGTTCCCCACCACTTTTTTGAGGCATGATACATAGAAGACATGATGGATTTTTGAAGTTGGTGGCAAGGCCAGTTTGTAGGCGACTACTCCCATGTGTTGAAGTCTCTAATAAGGTCCATAGAATTTTGGTGTTAGTTTATGGCAACCCTTTTCTTTGATATATGTTTTCTTATATGGTTGCAGTCGCAGGAATACCTGATCCCCTTCTTGAAATGTGGGCTCGGAATGATGTTGGTTTGCCTGTTGCTTCATTCGATTTTGAGTTTGATGTAGATTATCTTTGAGATGAGCTATCATGGTGGCATGGTTCTGTAGGAGTTGATCAACTGCCTGCACCTTAGAACATCTAGGAATATAAGAAATAGGTGAAGGTGGGAGTTGGCCATACGCTGCCTTGTATGGAGTCACCTTGGTGGCTTCATGATAGTTAGTATTATACCTCCATTCAGCTAAAGGTAGTCATTGTACTCATTGATGCTACTTTTCTAGAATTCAAGCACCTTAGATATGTCTCCAAACATGTGTTGGCTGCTTCTGTTTGACCATCAGTTTGGGGATGATAGGCAGTACTTAGTTGGAGTTGCTTGCCTTGTAGCTTGAAAATTTCTTGCCAAAATTTGTTGGTGAAAGTGGGGTTGTGATCAGACATAATGGAAGTCGGCACACCATGCAATTTGAAGATCTGGTCCATGAAAGCTTGAGCCACCAAAGTGGGGGTAAATGGGTGGGGTAGAGTGCAAAAATGAGCATATTTTGAAAGTTTGTCCACAACCACCATGATGATGGATTTGTTGCCCAACTTTGGGAGACCAGTGATGAAATCCATGGCAACATCCATCCAAAGAGAGGTAAGGAGTGGTAATGGAAGTAAGGTGCCCGAAAACTTGACTGTTTCGCCTTTGTTGCGTTGACACACATCACATTCAACTACAAAAGTAAGAATGTCATTTTTCATGCCAATCCAAAAGAAAGAACAATGAGCGTGAGCATAAGTCTTTTGAAAGCTTGAATGCCCTGCAGTTGGAGATAAGTGCAACTCTTCCAAATATAGATTTTGAGGGTATATTTTGATGATATAACTACTCGATCCTTGTAGCAAAGAATATCATCCTTCCAAGAGTAGTCAGCTGAGGAATTAGGATCTTCTCTCAAGTTATTAATAAGTTGGGAGAGAGAGGGTGTGAGAACCATTCCTTGCAGGCCTCTTCAATCCAAACTGGTATGGGAAGAGAGATTGATAGCTGGGTGATTTCATCCTCAAATTGGCACGATAAAGCATCAACTACTGCATTGTCATGCCCTTTTTTGTAAATTATTTCATAATCATATCCCATCATTTTGGCTAGCCATTTATTTTGTTGTGGCAATGATAAACATTGCTCCAAAAAATATTTTAGGCTTTGATGGTCCATGCAGATTTAGAAATGTCATCCCAACAAGTATGGTCATCAGGTGTCCACTGCATGTAAGATGGCCATCATTTCTTTCTCATAGATAGATTGACCCAGATGTTTTCCTCTTAGTTGTTGGTTGGTGAAGGCTAATGGTCAACCTTCTTGCATTAATACAGCACCAATACTAGAACTGGAAGCATCGCATTTAATCACAAAAGATTTGCTGAAGTTTGGTAGGGCCATGTTATGAAACCAGCTCACAAAAAGATAGAAAAGATAGTTTAACGCCTTAGAATTCAGCCTCTTCGAGGGGGGAACCTCCTTTACATTACACAAATGAACAATTCTTGGATGATACTAATGAAAAGACCTCCTTTCTATATATAGGAGTCTAAGGGGTCATAACATAATCAGAGCCGACATAACAATAATAATGTAAGGGCACAGTAATAACAATAGTGGGCTTCTATGGGGCACAATAGTAACAATATGGGCGCTACATGGGTACATCAATATAATAAGTGGGTTGTACTAATAACAATAAGGGGTTACACTAGTAATATAAGGGCCTAATAGGCCAATACGGGAGTGGAGCACCTGGCCCGTTTGAGAGCCACGAATGCCTGCTGAGCTACGTCAGTCTAGAGAAATGATTTTTTTCTTGAGAAGATTAGTGAGGGGTCTAGCAATGCGACCATAATTGCGGACAAATTTGCAATAGTTTCCAGTGATACCCAAGAATCCCCTCAAACTCTTCAAGGTTTTTGGTTGGAGCCAATCTTGCATTGTCTATATCCTTTTGGGATCAACCCTCACTCCTTCATGACCCACAATGTGTCCCAAATACTCGACTTCTTCCATGCCAAAAGAGAACTTGGATAATTTGACAAATAATTTTTGATTCCGAGGAAGTTGCAATATCAGATCTACATGCTAAATATGTTTGCCCCAGGTTAGGTTGTAGATGAGAATGTCATCAAGGAAGACGAGGACAAATTTTCGAAGATATGGTTTCAACAGGTGGTTCATGAGGCTTTGAAAAGTAGATGGAGCATTACAGAGACCAAATGGCATGATCAAGAATTCATAATGGCCTTCATGAGTTCGGAAGGAAGTCTTGGGAATGTCTACTTCCTTCATGCTTATTTGGTGATAGCTAGAGCAAAGATCTAGCTTGGTAAAGAATTGAGCACCATGTAGTTCATCAAGAAGATCATCAACAACCAGAATAGAAAAATTTTCTTTGACAGTGAGCTTGTTGAGGGCCTAAAAGTCTAGACACATGGGCCATTCTCTATCTTTCTTTAGAACCATGACCATTGGTGATGGATAAGGATTAATGCTAGGATGAATACCACCCGCTTCAAGGAGTTCCTTGATGCTTTTTTCAATTTCATTCTTTTGGGCAAAAGGATATCGGTATGGGCGGACATTAGGCAGTTGGTCCCTCGGGACCAAAGGGATGCTAAGATCATGTTCAACCCTAGAGGGTGGAAGCTCTTTAGGTTTTTCAAATACCTGCTGGTGGTGGTCTAAGACCTGTTGCATCTCAAGATGAATATGAGTAGTGGATTCAATGGCTTGGATGGCATTAAATTGGGTGATGACTGCCCATACAAAACAATGAACAACTTCGGTGACTTGCTTATGGATAAAGTTATGAGTGTTGCCACTATCAATTAATACCACTACTGGTTGATGTTTAAGAAAGCCTCGGATTTTGAGAGTTTGAGGCAAAGAAATGCCTGCCAAAGCATGGAGTGAGATAACTGATTCATCTAGCATAGTTGTGAGATCATTATCAGGTTGGTTTTTTTCAACTTCGTCCTTGGGCCCCCAAGGGGTGGGGCTTCCTCAGATGAACTATTATCAGTAGAATCAATTTGAAAGAATTTTGGTTCCTTGCATTTATGCCCCGGGGAGAATTTGTCATCACAGTAGTAGCACAATCCTTGTTTTCTTATTTCAACCATTTCTGCTGGAGACACCTTTTGAACCTAATGTGTCTGGGTAGGGCCTTGAGCTTGGGTGGGACGCCCCTTGGCTACGAAATTTGGACGAGTGGACTGGGAAGCTAAGGCGAGTTCCACCTCAACAAATTTTTTGTAGGTGTCCATCCACGTAGGTGGGTGGTGCATCTAGACATGGGCTTGGATGGCTTCTTTGAGACCACTGATGAAACAATCCAAGTAGAAGTCATCTCCTAGCTTGTTAGTTCTGATGGCCAATCTCTGAAAGGCTGCAATTTAGTCTTTTATTGTGCCTGTCTGTTAGAGCTTAGTGAGATGACCCAAAAAATTAGATTCCTTGTCAAAGTGGTCGCATAGGGCTTTTAGAACATGTGCCAAGTTATGTTCCTGAGATAACATTTCTGATGTCACTGCCACCATTGCCATCTCTAATGGTCCAACTAAAGGGCTCCCACACGTAGTTTAGTTTGATCACCGCAGATATCATTAAGGGAGAAATATTGTTCCGTTTGTGCTACCCATACTGCAGGATTAGAGCCGTCAAAATTGTACATGTCCAGCTTGGGTGGTCAAGGGTGGGATAGTTGGTGATTTCCATGGAAGTGAATGTTATGGCTAGATTCTCCTTTGAGGTGTTCATCAACACTATTCTCCCCCTAATGAGACCTATGTATCATATTGGTGAGCTGTGAAAGTGTGGTGGTAATTTGGCCCACATTTCCCTAGAACTCATCAACCTTTTTTCAAGGCTCTCGATCTTATCATAGGCCATGACTTGAGATCTGGTACCTACCATTAAAAACCCTCAATCAATTACTTAAGAGTAGTCTTCTTGGAAAAAGGGCGAGCTATGGAATCTATTGGTGTGGGTCACTTGAAGTCACTTCGGAAAAACTTGGGACCACCGGAAAATTGAGGTTGACAAGTGAATGGTACCACTGTGATCATCTCGTCGTCTTAAAGCTTATGGGCTAAGTCTCTTGCAAGCATCCCCAGTCAAGCATCCCAAGTCTTTTTTACTCCAAAAGGAGTTTTACTCCCCGCTGATCAATACTGCAGTGGTCGAATTCTAGAAAACTTGATCCTACCCAATGTCTTGTGAAAATAGGGCTCAGACTGTAGTAGCAGCAAGCCTCACTGCACAAAGAGTCTAATTGACACTGTGAAACCCCAACTGTTGAATGTGAATTGCATAGCAGCGACAGAACCCCAACTATTGGATATTATTTGCATGACGGAGATAGAACCCCAACTGTTGGATCTAATTTGCACTATAGCAGCAAAACCCCAACTGTTGGATCTGATATGGAAGATAAGATAGTGGGTGATCTTCAGAGAGTAGAGGGAACTATGGTCATAAAGGAGTGTGAGGTGCTACAGATCCCAATATACATAGGGGTCCAACAATAGTACTCGACCCAATATTTCAGGGCGCTAACTAAGGAGGATCGATCGTACCCTTAGCCGTACTACCCGACTACCCTATCGTACGCACGAGTAATCTCCTTGAGTGTTATTCTCAATGTATTGTAGCAGCAAGACGACCGACGACTTATCTAAGGCTAGGTTTTAGGTGAGCCTAGGGGGCTTCCGATATACCCAAGGGTACGTGGAAGTGCAGTCCATGCATGGCTTTTTCTAATGCGCTACTACTCGAAGGGGTACCCACAGGAGTTACAAGGGAGTCCAACAAGTGTGACCACCTCTTGTAGTTTTTGCGTGCATTCCTTCCCAAATTCGCAGGTTTATGCGCTTAATGACAGATCCTGCGGTTTAAAGACGTCGGATCATGTCTCTAGCCTAAACAAATTCTATGAAAATTTGAGGAACAACCGGCCTAGGAAAGTGCTTTGATACCACTTGTTATGCTCTTGACCTGCGAGAAATTCCAGAATACTAGAAATGCAAAGAAATATAACCCAAAACATAGAATAAAATGAGAAAAACAACAAGTATTTTATTATTCAAAAACATATTCAATGTTCACTTGCCTCTGCGAGGGGGCAACCTCCAGTAGAGCAGAGATCGATTACAAATAAGACTCGATGATCTTTCCCTTATTAACTATGACTATTTATAGCTAAATGACCTCCAACAACCTAACGACTAGTGGTCCTTTTCATAACATTGGTTAACCACTTTATTTATTAACTATGGTCCATTTGGAACTCACTGTGGTCCCTTTCTTAATGTGGGTCAACCACTTACAATTATTAATATGGGCTTTATTGACTCTGTTAACTAACTATGACTATGACTCGACCCATTGGGCTTATTACATAAATAAAGGGGTTAGGGTTGGACTTTAACACATTCCATCATGGATATGAACGTAAAGAATGTGGAGACGTTTGTACACGGGAAAGAGCTCCAAGGGAAACGATCTGCTGAGACCAATATGAGGACGGAATTGGGTTGCCAACCCCCAAATATGATTGAAGGGGGACTGATCCAAATATTTATTAAAAGAATAAGAGAGAAATCAATGTGTATGAGAGTTTGGATCTAGGATCGGGTATAATATATGAAGCAAAAGATTCAAGAACAACTGGGTATTCTAGTAAGACTCCAAATTTTGATTAACATACGGAAATCTCTACAAGAGGGAATCAAGTTGCCAGACTATGGCATTGCATCCAATTCAACCATCATCTCGAACATGCTACTTCCTGGATCTAGCTCCAAAGGCCCGACTTCCTTCAAAGCTACAGTTAAAGAAAAGACTGATCCGAAAATTAATGCAGAACAATGTCCCAATATTCTTGGTCCCTATATTGTGGAGCATATGAACTAAGTGACGACTTTGACAGTCAACTTGCTAGAAGTCAATGAACTATACTCAGATTTCAATGAAAGAGAAATTACATGCAGATTTAATGGATTCTGACCCAAATCAAAGAGCTTACATCAATGGATTTTCTCTGCTTGGACAAAAAACTGTGAAATTCACCTATGTTCAAAAGATTTTTTTATTGTAAAGTTTGACACAAAAACAAAATTGAAATATGTATTAAACAAGGGACCATGGTTCTGGGGCAATGCGGGTCTCTTCTTAATACCTTGGTTCCCGAATTTTGATGCAAATACCATGGTGGTCTCCAAAATGCCAGTATGGGTCCGATTACATAACCTTCCCTTGCATTTTTGACATCACTTAGTATTACAAGGATAGGGAATTCCTTGGGGAAAATTCTAAAAGTAGATGCAGATAGAGTCTCAAAAGACATTTTCACTTTTTCTAGAATATGTGTAGAGGTAGACCTCAGTAAAGGTTTACCTAATAGAATTATTTTGTTACACAACAATCTGAAATGGTCCTAGCCTCTTAATTATGAGAATACGACGTTTTATTGCCGTATGTGTTTACAAACTGGACATCTTCAAAATGCGTGTCCACAAGGAAAAATAGATCCAAAAAGGAAAAAGTGACAAGCTCCAAAGCTAAAAGGTTGGTAGTTTGCAGAATCCCAGGAAGTCGAAGCAAAGGATGTAGAAATCCCAGAAAAACTTCAAACAACAATGTCCAGAAAACCCAAGAATCCATGTAGAAGAATGATGTTGAACATAATTCTTCAATAATTCCAATGCCTCCAGTTTAGAAGCAACATGTAGAGAAAATCCCATCTGAAAAAGAAATAAGTGGTACCAAAAGAATTCATGCATGAGAAAATTTAGATTCTGATAAAGAATTTCTAGCAAATGTAAAAGAAACTCAAATATCTATTGTGTCTTCGAGTCCCAACTCTAATGGTCGGAGGAAAGTGGAAAAAAAGAAAGGTAGAAGAGAGTTGATTTGTATTAACTCTTTGATGAGTTGTTATTGATCTTGGATTCCAAGATAGGTTATTTTAAGCATATGCTTTCTAGTATCTACAATATGTAATTTAATTCTATTTATAAAATTAAAGTAAATTATTAAAAAATATACATTAGTTGAAAAATTGATTCATTGAATTTTTTTATTTTCTTCTAGATAAATATTTAAATTAAAAACAAATTTTAAAATATTTTTTATTAACTGAAATTTTTTTTTTCCTAATATAAGAAAAGTAGGTTAAAATCTCAAGATCTAAAATATAAGAAAAATAGGTTAAAATCTTAAAATTTAAAATTTTATAATCAAAATAAAAATTTATATTTTTACAATCTAAAAAAATAATTCTAAACAACCCCAAATGTTAATTTAATTGGTTGAGTTACCATAATAATAATTATAATAATTAAATTTAACAAACTAACTATCCATCTATACAAAATTTAATACTCTCTTACTAAATTAAATCCATCCATACAAAATTTAATACTCTCTTACTAAATTAAAAATAACAATGAAATGATATGATTATTAACCCAAAAAAAACCATTATTTTATATTACTTAAATTACATTTTTAATATATAAATAAACTCAATTTTTTTACACACATAAATTATATAATATTAATAACTTAATTTCCTATTAAATTTGAGCAAAATGCATTGTAAATTAAAGGGAAAAAAACATATTTAGAAAAACCACCTAATTACTATAAGTTTAAAGAAAAATAATTATAAATATGGTTATTGTTATAGTTTCACAAACAACATTGTTATATGGATATATTCTAAAGTTGTTTTTGCTTGGCTAAAACTTTCTCTTCCTAGGATATTATTCCAAGTGGCATGATTTTTCTTTGAATAAGAATGACGAGTCAGCCTGAGTTTGCAAATAGCAACTAAAGATACTTGTCTCCACTGCTGATTTGACAATTAAATTATAATAAATTTTCCCACTTCTAATAAACACAGTTATCTATAAACTTGAACTGCTATTAACTTTTTTCTACTTCTAAACTGAAAGCCAAAACGTTCAAACCTCCCGTAATGAGGAAAGCTCTGGAAGCCATGGTTGAACTCTCAACACAGCGCACATTGGCACATTCCCAAATGCTCCTGCTGGGCTCATTCAATACCAAAGAGTCTCGAAATGTATTATAATTCATAAGGTACAGAACAGGCGGCATGTCATCTCGCTTGCTATTTGTGTTCTGAAGTACACTTTCCATTTATGTCAGCATAAATTTATTTTATGTTTAGAGCAAGCTGAGCGTAGGTACGATCCATACCAGGCACCATGGGAAAGGGCCCCATTCTTTTGTTTGAATTGTCACTGACAAACTTGAAACGACAAGGTTGAAGTGTACAAGTATTGAACGGCACTTTTAAATGCCTTCCTGCCACTTGGTAATTGGTGGTCTGGTCATGTCCACAAGCAAAACAGGAAGACACAGTACAAAGCAGCACAGTAACTATATAATTAAAATATGCTATAACAAAGTATATCATATCTCCAATGTGATTAAGACACTTCACATGTCTATTACTGTTTTGGCTCCCTCTGTTCTCATCAACTATCTAAAGGAGAAGATCAGGTCGTCTCCCTGAACGAATTTCATAGGTTGAGTTGCCATATTTGTTACGCCTTCAGAGACCGGGGAGGTTTGGGTAAGATACGGATTCACATGCATGCTCAGGCCCTTTTCATCACATTGGTTGGTTTTGGTTGGTTCTTTCTAGTAGGCCAAAGTTGGGAGGATAGGGTTGTTGAATTGGATTTTTTGGGAAGAATTTAAAAAGATGATATTTAGAATTTTTTTCATCAAATTAGTTATATTATTAGTTATATTATATTTTTGAATATAAGAAATGTATTTAATACTATGGAAATTTTTTTGGGGCATTCTAATTGTACAAACTCAATAACTTAAAGCTACATTTTTTCAATATTTAATAAGATTTCTAGAAAAAATTATGGAAAAATTTACCCCAAAAAAAATTAAAAACAATTATTTAAACTACCTTTTTCTTTTAATACTTACATAGTAAACAAGGTTTTATGTTCAAAATGCTCATAACCAACCATGTTATGCTAAAATTATGTGAAAGGAGATAGTTCATTTGTTAAGCAAGGTTTTATGTTCTAAATACTCACAACTAAGCATGTTATGTTAAATGTAAAAAGTTCTTTTGCAATCTCATTTGGAAATATTTTGAAGTCATTAAGCCATTTTTTTAACTTCAAGAGACATGTGGGTAAAACTCCGACTATGTTTCAATGACCATTATAACAAGTGCATTCCATTTCAAAGTAGATTAGAATATGTTATGCATGACCCTTAGGTTTCACAAGAAATGCATCACACATTTAATTCTTAGTTTCTCCTTAAATTAGGTCGTCAACCCCCTCCACTTAGTGGTGAGATTGAAAGTGGACCTAATCTAAAGCCTTCACCAAATGTAATCTAATCTATGATCAAAGGTGGTTGTATGCAACCAACCATGTTATGCTAAAATTATGTCAAAGGAAAAAGTTCCTTTGTTAATCAAGGTTTTATGTTCTAAATACTCACAACTAACCATGTTATGTTAAATGTAAAAAAAATAAAAATTGTAATCTATTTTGGAAATATTTTGAGGTCATTAAGCCATTTTTTTAACTTCAAGAGACATGTGGTTAAAACTATGACTATATTTTAATGACCATTATAACAAGTGGATTCCATTATCAAAGTGGATTAAGATATGTTATGCATGACCCTTAGGTTTCACAAGAAATGCATCACACATTTAATTCTTAGTTTCTCCCTTAAATTAGGTCGTCAACCCCCTCCAACTTAGTGGTGAGATTGAAAGTGGACCTAATCTAAAGTCTTCACCAAATGTAATCTAATATATGACCATAGGTGGTTGTGCATACATAATCAAGTGGTCCTACATATATTATAAATCCTTGATACTTCCCTAAATAAGTTATGGAGGCAAAGTCTAAGTAAAAATAATGGTTTTTTAGGCTAGATAATGTCTGGAAACCCAAGAAAACAATGTTTGTATGGTCTTTAATCATGGGTGTCTTCTTGCAGTAAGGAAGCCAACATACTTTGTTGTTTAGAATCCACAACTTCCCTAAGGTGGATGTGCACTAAAATGTTGAAACATATGCTTTGTTTTTGTTCCCTTGTAGACTATAGTTTGTTCCCTTATTAAGTTTTCTTAAAGTTAAGGTGTAGTAAAATTCTCCATGCAACCATCCATTGGAAATTTTCTTTCTTAAGAGGCAAACTCAATTGGATGTATAGTTTCATGCTATTTCACATCTTGTTCATGTTAAACTACTTTTTCCTTGTGGAAGAAATAAAGATATTATTTTAATTAAGGAGACTTCACAATTTGTCTCCTTGGTTGACACTTTATTATGCGTGGTTTGTCCTTACAAATTGTTAGAGCCTAGATTGACCTCAAGCTGAAGGGAGGCAATTCTAGGGTAACCACAAACCAATCTTAACCTGGTAGCTAGCCCTACCAGGTCGGGAGAGGGCTCTCTCCTTATGAATCTCAGTCAAGATGACTAGATCATGAACAAGATTTTATGCTAGGTATAGTAGCTCCAGGGTTTTGATTGATTTTGTTGGTTTTTACTGGATCAGATGGAGCTGGGCAATTTAGGTCTGGGAAATTAGGTCATAATGCAAGGTGTTGTATGGGGCAAGGTAGGTATAGGCTTTAGCACTTGAAATTGAGTGAGGTGAGATGTCTAAGACTAGTGAGGAGCTGAGGAGGGCATGTAATGATCATGTATCCTTCTCAAACAACAAAAAACATAGAATATTGAATGATTTCCCAAGGTAGAGCACTGCAAACAATGAATTCTACCTATCTATCTTCATATCATTCAGTTAGAAGCAGTGAAATAGATGATGGCATACATAAAACATATAAACAACTGATAACAAAAGAAGAAACTAGGCAAAAGCACCAAACCATAGGAATCCCATAAAAATAGAAACAACTCCTATTAATTTCCTTGCCATACTGCTTACAATGATGTACAATATAGTTCAGAGCATCCAAGTGAATCCAACCCTTGCAAATGAGAAAGAAAATACATAATATAGACATTACAATCCCTCATCCTAACCATCAAGGGCCGAAACCATGAGAAGAGAGTTGTTTCAACCATTTCTAAACAAGGACCAGGAATATAGGCAGTCAAGCAATTTGCCTCTTTAAGTAGGGAAACTGATTCATTTGCCTCAAAACCACCTCTAACTAATGAATCTACCCTCTAACACTATTGTACCATTACATTTACATGCCATGTCATCAATTACATCAGTGAAATCATCCATGAGGAGAGAGAAGTCAAATTTATAGTCAAAATAGGCGAATTTGAGTTTCTGAGGCAAAATGGTCCTAAGCGTAGCGCCACTGGTCCTGAGTGCGACACCACTTTCCACCTGCTTTTGAAGGCTTTCGCCTTAGCCAAATTGAGTCCATGATAGCTCATTGGAAAGTTCTTTAAGTCTAGTTTCTGAAACACCTAGAAATTTTGAATTTGGAGGTCATTTGTCCCCTCGAAACTTGAATCTCCCAACACTGCTTCTGTGTGTCCAAAAAGAGGCAGAGAGGTCATCTGTTAGTAGTTTTTGGACCTTTTGGTGGACCAGATCTGCTCCAAAACTTCTAAAACTTTCCAGAGTGTATGTCCTCATCATGCTGAATCCAAATATGTCAACTTTTCCTCCAATGGATGCTCCAGGAAGAAGCGCAGCGCCAGTGGCACTGCGTTCCCGGGCAAAATTTCTATGTTATAAATTACAAAATTCCAAAAATGAAAAAAAAATCCGAAATTTGTCCAAATTTGGCATGGAACACCACCATCAGCTGCTTTGATGGACTAGGGAGGCTTCAGCCAACATTCTCAATCTATCTTGCTTCTTTTTTCCTTCCAAAGCTCTCCTTAGCCTTGCCTTCAATTTTCTAATCCTCATGTTACAGATTTTGTTGTGGGTCATGTAATGGTAGGCCATGTGTCAGAGCATTTTCTTATCCCTATTGGCCTTCTCAATTAGTATTTCAAGATGTATGTTGACCATCTCAAGCCAAGTTTCCCTATCATTTTCAATCTCTTTCTCAATAGGATTAAATGTGACATGAGCCTCTTTATCCATTTGCCTGTTTGCTTTAATCATTTGCAGCTCCATGAGGACTTTCTTGTCACTCAATTGTTTGTTTTCCTATTCTAAATATTTGATGATGAACTTGGCTCTCTCTAAGTTGTCCTCCAAAGCTTGTATTTGAGCTTCCCTTTCTTGAATGATGATGTCCTTGACAGTTTCTTCATCTTGAGCTTCCAAGTCAATGATGCCAACTCCATGATGAGTAAAGTGCTATTGTGGCTCCTCATGCTCAATCATGTCAAAATCTTTTTCCTCCTCATAACCAAGATCTTCCTCCTGCACTTTTTCGTTGCCTTTGCTCAACATGTACCTATTTTGTCGATGTAGAAGGCAAAGCCCCTTTCACACCTTGTGGAGATAACATTTTCCTGTGGACTGATGACGAAGGAAAGGCCCCTTCCACTCCTTGTGGAGCAAACACTTGCCTAGCAGCTGCAAAAAGTCTCCTTGCGCCTCTCTAATATGTTAAGTACACTGGCACCTCAACAATTTTGGTTTCCTTGACCTCTTCCCTTGTTTCCACATGGCTAGAAGGCCCACCTTCTTCTTGATGCACTAATGAAGGGATCTGTGGACCTTTGAACATCTCATGAGCAATGAAAGTCTCCCAAGGAATGTTAAGAAGACCGAGATGGTGAAGAACAATTATTTTAATCAAAGAGTAATGATAGATGTTGTTCAACTGCCGAGGGTATGGATTCTTCTGCACAAGATAAGCTATCCTATCAATGTTTCTAAACAAGAAGTATGGGAGGTTCATCATCTTTACCTTGGTGAAGTGCATGAGGAGTCTGATATGGTAAGCATACAACTAGGAGAATCTTCCTTCACAAGTAAAATATTTGATGATAATCCTCATCAAAGGAACATACTTTCTTTCCAAAAATTTAATGGGGAAAAGCCTCTTCACCTTTCTCTTGAACTGAGCTCTGATGTAAGGTTCATAACAATGCTCATCAAGGTCAAAATCCTTGTAACTTTTCTCACCCACATTAGGGATTCTAGTGGCCTCTGAAATAATAGCTGGTGATATTTTGAAGGTTACCTCGGCAAGTGTCACCCCATTGTTATGTAAATGAGTCACAAAAAGTCTAGCCAACTCATGGTGAAACTGAGCTCTTTCCACTAGTTCACAGAATTGAAAACATCCTTGGTGCCTAAAACAAGAGACTGCAAGTAGGCAAGCTTGCAATTCTCTCAAACTGGTGGGCTCCTCTCTGATGATTTTTCCTCCTTTATGAGACTTCCTCTGTTTTTCTCAAGGATGCTTAAAAATCGTTTTTTCCTCTCTCCTTTGCTCTTTGATTTTCAAAAATGACATAATGGCATGAAAAAGGAAGAAAATGAGTTCGTATATGATCACATTTTGATTTTTTCTTTTGAATACCCATCTTTGTAATGTCTCTTTGTCTCTTTCAATACTCTGTTTTTCAAGTTTATTCTCTTTTGCTTGCAAGTGGACTAATGCTATAGATCACTTTGATTTTTTGTAGCGGCAGATGCTTGGCAACATCAAAAGCTTAAGAGAAGCTTGGGAACAAATATTACATATAGAAAAAAAAAAAAAATTACATCATAAATGAAGATAGAAAACATAATACTTTGTTTTCACCTCAAAACAAGTTTTGAGGTGAGAACTACATTCGACTCTCAAACTGATAAATTATGATTTTAACAATCATTATTAGCCTCCTCATATCCTTGTTGATCATTATTGGCATGAAATAACTGGTTTTGACCATGATAAAACCCTAAAACCTAAAGACACCAAACCCTAAGACCTAATAAGATAAATTGCAGAGTAAATCATGAACCATGATTGAATATGAAAAAGGATAAGCAAGTATAGATCATGAGGAGAAAAACTGGAGTAAGCCCTACCATCATTGAATCCATGACCTAATAGAATGCAAACTCATCAGTGTGGGACTCCTACTATGAAATGCAAAAGAGCAGATTTTGATCACTGATGGCAGTGTGAAGACACTGACACTAACACAAATCATTGTTTAAATACAGAAAATCTAGGTGAAAATAGATCATTTGTAATAGCTTCAAGACTTTTTGGTGCAAGGTCACGTATACATAGAAGTAGTAAAGACTCTTGGCACGTCCTTGCAAAAAGTAGCTCAATTGAAGAAACCCTAAAGGTAAAGGAGTGAGCCACTTCATAGAGCTAGATGTGGAATGAAAAAGAGGAGAAAATAGAGGCAAAACTATCTTCTTCCCACACAACGTAATCATAAATCCCCAACCATGCCCCTTTATATATGGGAGGTAATGAAGATAGTTGAACCCTATAACCATGATTAGTGATATATTGTTGTAGAAGCCAAGTTAATTCTTTTGATTGGGTGAAACACCAATGATTATGTTGAGTCACTTCTCAATACTAAGCTCCTATGTATTGTTGCATGATTTCTCAATATTTGTGCTTAGGCCTAAGGCTTTGCTTTTTTATGTTTATCTTTTCTTAAAAATGTATCTATCAACTAAGTCATTAGTTGTATGGGAATTTTGGTAATTAACAAATGAGATTTTGAACTTTGTCAATGCTTATAATAGTTGTGTTTTTTAATGTATTTTTTAATTTTATATAAAATCCAAAATGCATATAATCTATTGTATTAGTAATCAAAAGAAACTTTGATATACCAAAGAAAAAATAATATACATCAACAATGCATATTTGAACCTTAACATGCAATATATGTATTTTACCAATGTGATCTCAATATAAACAAGGAATATTTGAATTGTGATACCCTTGTTTATATATGTGTAAAGCATATTCAACTACTAATATACCTCGTTCTTCTTTTTTTGAAGGTTCAAACTTTGTGAGAATCCCCCTCTTCCTCAAAATCTTTGAATTCTATAGATATGTGTAGTGTATATTCAACTACTATTACACTTTTTTTAAGATAAATTGGTAAGAATCCTTACTTTTTCCCAAAAACTTTGAATGAGGGACCATGTCCACCACTAATTATGCGATGCTTAATCAATCATTCCCATAAAGCAAATCCCCATATATATATATAATAACCGAATCGGAACTTGTAACCTTGCCCTTAACATGTTTTTGGCAAAATTCCAACCAATTTAACAAAACTTTGGAGTTAACAACTACCAATATACATATTCAGATAAATGCAATGAATTTAACACAATTTTAATAAAAAAAATACAATTTGTATCTTTAATTATCAAGCACAAAATTCAATATATACAATGCTTAATTAATCAATCTCATAAAGTAATTTCCGACATATATACACTGTGTATCAAACCCCAACATACATGTAATTAATATATATATGGTATGAGCTAGTTTCAAAAGCCACATGTCTACAAATAGTAAACATTAAGCTTACGAATGTGTTTGTTGCATAGTGTAGATGGCATCAAAATGAAAATAACGTGAGTACTCTTCATGTTTAAAATTTATGGGTGAATTAATCTATTAATTAAATAATTTAGATTTGAGTAAAATGAAAAGTGATTATATCAACTAGATAGAATTAAATCGTCTAAAATATTTTAAGGATGAGGAGAACAAGAGGTAACCATAACATATAAGATTTCAAAAAAACTATAAAAACATTAAGCTATAAAATATAACTTTTATTGTAAAATGTTATTTTTCCAACACTATTGTGTTTATGTTTAATTATTAAACGAATTTGCAATAAATATATCAATACTTATTTGTAATTATTGGTGTAAATATAGATCATGATACTACAGAAAATAGTACTTATTTGTAGTTATTAATGTGCATATTGATCATGAGACTATAGAGTATGATATAATAGTAGTACTAAAAAGTGGTAAGAATTGTCTTAGTCGTAAGCATATATGATGTGGGTCTAACGGTCATTTTAATGTTTGCATGTTCATTCATGCACATTAATATATATTGCATTTTTTTATAGCGAATGCGTTGATATTACAATTGAACGTTGCTATGGAAAAAAGTTAGACTTTTTTCTAGGTGCTTAAGTATATTATGTGTAGTTACATGAATGAATAGAATGTTATTTACTTTTGGAAATGTCAACTGGTTTCATATATTAATGGTATTGGGTCAAAACCACTTATCATATTATATACTTATATATACTCAATGTAAGAAAGATTCATAAATAGAGAATGAACTTCATTAAAAAAAAAGAAAATAGATATTATGCTCCATTGGTGGTCAAATTATCAAGCCTAAATACAATGTTTAGGAGCCTAATTTAGTTAGAAAGTCACAGTCTCTCTAAATTAAATCACAAAACTCAATTGAGCCAAACATCTACTCTTTATCCTAGACTTTTAAACTACCCTTGGTCTTTCCTTCTCTTAATGATCTATTTATATTTTCATTTGTATAAAATTAATAATTAAATTATTATAGTTCTAGGGAACCCAATCACTGATAATAACCTTGGAATGCCTCGCTATTTGGGACCCTCGTCACATTTTTGGTATAATCACATCCACATTCATAGATCTTATATTATTTATGTAATCAAACACATCATCATGCTCAATTGCAATGCTCATGTTCTAACCCCTTTCTTCTTCCCCTGCATAAGGGCATTGCAACCCAACAATTTTCCTCATAATCAAATAATGTGTGCATTTCAATTTCACTAGATGTTTCCATACCTATGCAATGTGCATTTTTGACTATTTTTATTAGTGCACTCAACCAGTGCCTCATCCCTTTAGCTCATGTTAACAAGGATCATTTATCCTGGGAAAATTCAAGGATGATTTTTTATTTTTTTTTATTTTATTTATTTATTATATTATTTTATTTATTTATTATTTAATTTATTTTTATTTTTAATCTATTTTTTATTTTTTTTTTTTTTTTTTTTTAAGTAGGAATACCTAGAAAATCAGTATTAGTTCCTAATTACATATAAACTATAGAATGTTTGGCGACATTTTGTAAAAATATTTAATTTCTATTATTTTATATAGTTTCTGTAAAATTTCAATGACTTTTAAGGTATTAAATTTTGATACTATAAATTTTGAGTGAATAATTTCTAGAAATAATGGAAATTGGTGAATCTCTTTTTGGAAAACACATGGAAAATTAACCCACCTGTGAATAATAGACCCTCAAACTTTCCCTAATTGATCCTTCCCTTTATCAAATGATTGATACATGTTGACCCTACCAAACGTTATCTAACATTCTAGAATGTGAATTGGTGATATGCTTCATTCTTGTCAATTGAATCAAGACCTTTGATACTTATCCTAATCAAGCAATTTTGTCTCTCTGACCTTGCTAAACCTTATAAAAAATTCCAAAGTGTGTAATGTAGAAACATGTATTTCTTGTTAGTCTTCGCTATGCTACTATTCTTTGTTGGTGACCAGTTTTTATGCATCCTTGTCATAGTCAATACACTAGCCACGAGATATCTCTCTTGGTTTATGTATCTAACCATGAAATCTTCACCATTAAACTTTAACTTGTAGTTATTTAAACTAGTAAAAAAACTCAATGTTCAAAATTGAATCCCTCATCTAACCTTGTTAGGCCTCTTGTTGTGACATACACACAATCAAAGCCCAAACAAAGCTAAAAGAATGAATTGAAACAAAATTACAAAATAATTATTATTTCTGATTGAAGTAGGATTGCTTGAACCCCAAGTTATGCTCCTACATCTTATTCCCTTTGTTAAAATTTATGAGCATCCTCCTAATAAAATTGTTGAACAAAATTCTTACACGAGCCTTATACTTTGGTACAACTCCACTAAAAGAATCAACACCACCTCCAAACTTATGCTTTTCTAAAGACCTTTATAGTGTTATACTACTTCTTTCTTGAAAATTTCTATCTTATGTTTTTTCTTACAACTTTTTTTATTACAACTACCTTTATCACATATAACAACCCTCTTTATTTATAATCTCTTATCATTCTTCATTCTATATTTAAAATAAGATTGTCACCATTATTACAATTCTCCCTATACCTATATATATATAATTCTTCTTTCTATATTTAAAATATAATTGTCACCCTTATCATAACTCTCCCCCACACACATATATAAAATTATATATAATCAATTTTATAGAGGAATTTTCTACTTCTATATAATACATATTAAACTCCAATATAAGCATAATTAGCACTTACATACATCTCAATAACATACGCAAATATGGTGTATGAACTAGTTCCAAAAGCCATGTTTTAGATAACTAGCCAGAAATAAAATTAAGAATGCTTTGTTATCTTATATATGGCATCAAAATGGAAACCATTAGGATCCCTCTGTATCTAAGAGTTCACGATAAAGGATTCCTTTAATAAATGATTTGGGTCTGAAGGTCGAACACTATTGTATCGGTTTGGTTAGAATACTTAGGAGATGAGAACAGTAAGAAGTACTCCAAGATTTCAAAACTTTTATACGTCAATGAAAACATTGCATGATGGATGTGGGTGTTTTATTATTGTTTGTTTATACATGATCATCCATTCACTTGTAATATTTTTTATTTGTTATTATAGGTAAATTTGGTCATTAATAATAAGTATTAACAAATATAATTATAAAATGAAATTTTATTTATTTATATCGATACTTTTTTAATAGATGAAAATTATTTATTATAAAATAATTTTTGTTATTAATAATTATTAATAAGGCAGTGAAATATATTATGTAATTGTATTAATAAATAATTGTATGATTAAATGAAATGTTATTTGTTTTTGGAAATATTTATGATTTTATACAATAATGATGCATCTATAAATAGATATTTATATATTTATTTTGTAATTAAATTATTGAGTTTGGATAGAATGATTGGAAGTCCAATTCACTTAAAGAGGTTCTAATCTCTATTAGGGACAACACTCAACTCAAGTAAACTTTTATTATTTTTTTTGAAATGTCAAAACACCTTATGTTTTATTTCATTATTGTTATGTTTGTAACTTCATCCCTAGAAAATGAACATTCAAATTGTTATAGTTCCTAGCAACCTAAATATTTGTAGTTGCTTCAACATGACTTGCTACATTGTAGCCTATCAACATTTTTGTTATATTCACATTCACATTCATGGTTCTTCTTTTCTTGACATGGCCAATGGTTGGATGCCAACATTTCATGATGCTCAAGCATATTGGTTCATGTTCCAAACCATTTTACCATCCATTTTATGGAATCGATATAAGGAACAATTCTTCTCTTAATCAAATAATGTTTTCAATTAAATTGCACAAAAATGTCGTCATATTTACATAATGCACAATGTTGACATATGATGTTTTTGTCAATCCCCTCAGTCAATGTATCAACTCTTTAGCTAACATCAACAAAACCATTAATCCTTTATTAAAGTGAAAATTGCCTCACACTAACGCTACCCAACGTTCCTAACTTAATGGAATGTGATTTATTGACACGTGCCCTTCTTGTCAATTGAATAATGATAGTTCATGCTCCTCCTAATTACATAGATTATGCACTTCAACATTGCCAAATATTGCCAGATTCTAGAGCACATAATGCGAACACTTGGCTCTCTTGTCTATCTCTACCATACTAATATTTTTTGTTAACTACCATCTTTTACGCATCCTCATCACCATATTCTCTCCATAAAGGATACTATTGGAAGGGCCAATCTACTATGTCAACTAAACTTGACAATCAACCAAGTTGGATATGTAAGTCAGTAAATCATCTAGTCGAACAATGTAAGTCGTTCAATTGCACAGTCAGGTCAATCAACCAAGGTAGTTAGATAATTGCAATGACAAATATTAACCATCATGCAGCAAGCCAATAATTGATTTATTGTCTTCTGTCTTATTCATTGGATGGGAATAATGTGATATGCAATGGACATGATTGAAATGTAGTAAACCAACCATTGGGTTAGTGCACGGTGCTTAATATTTTCCTAGTTACAACTCCCTAATAACTAATTCCTCAAGCATAAATATGTGACTCTATAATAGAGAAAGAGTTGTTGTTGTTGTCATCATGAATAATAATAAAGTGCATATTGTTGATTCTACCATTACTTTCTATTATTTTACATCTCTTATAATTGTATTTTTTTGTTTAATATTATGTGTATTGTTGAATATTACTCTACTCTAGGATTTCACTAGTAATCGTTCCTTATAAGTCCCTAGATTACAACATAGTTTCATTATCAGTAGTTCCTAAACTCAATTAGGGTTGACCATGCACACATAGATGTTGGTTTTGGAAGAGATTCGTGAGTGGTGTGAGTGCAAGATCAACAATTATCTTGAAAATTATGCACGAAGAAATTGATCGATTTTGTCTAAAGCAAGAGCACATTTCTTCACAAAAACCCACAAGTGATTTTGGAAGTTATTCCTAAAGAAGTAAGCAAATACATTAACCAATCTATTGGTGAATAAAAATACTCCAAATGTCAATCAATTGATGTTAAAAATCATCAAGAGAGGGTGAATAATTTACACTAGTGGATTGAGAAAATCACTTGAGATAATTGTGAAGAATAAGCAATCAAAGATGGAACATAAGTTGATATTGTCAAACAAAAAAATTACGACAATATTCATGATGGATTCTTTTGCACTATACCTTCCTTATTACAAAAATTTCTTTTAGATAAAGGAGTTGGCCATATCGTCAAATATTGAGCTCCTTTGTGTGAGCCACCAACTACTAATTGAGAGGAATGTCAAACAACTGGGAAATATTCTTACAATCCAACACACATGAAGCCTAGGATTTCTTCTGACAAAAATGAGCATGGAAATCTTGTTCACCACAACTAACTTAGAGTAAGTCGGGTCAGAAATGTGGCAATTGATGATCTGTGAGATGTTTAAGATGGAATAATTCCAATGGAACACACCAAGGAGAATACTTGCAGAAACAAGGAGGAAGTTGATAGAAAGATACTATATAATAGAATAAGAATCAAAGAGAAAGACTACATGTCAAATGTAGTATTACAAACTTTTAATTGACATTCAAAATATAGAATGGGACAAAAGGAAATGGACATGGAAATAAATGTGTAACGTGATGGATCCTCGAAGTTCACATAGAAATGAATCATAGGAGCTCACATGATCACTAGTGCACTCAGATCTTCTAATTTTAGTGCACTCATATCTTCTAAGTTTAGCAATGACCAACTAGATTTGAGAGGAGGATCCCCAATGGATCCTATGACAAGTCTAAGGTTGCATTGGTTGAGGCAACAAATGGTGCCCTTCAACTAGTGGGTAAAATATAAGGTATGGATGTTGATGATTTGGTACCCACTATGCGTTGATATTCCAACAAATATGCTAATACTTGTAGCATAAATTTCCCCCATCAAAGGTTGCAAATAGATCCTAAACCCTCTAGTAGGTGGTACAGAATGGACGACCATGGAAACTTGTGCGATAAAATTTTGATTGAAATCCAAAAAAATAGATACAAGTTTGATAGGGAGTCATGGAGAGGAAAATATAGTCCTTTGTATTAAGGATCTCACAAATATGCCCCATCTCCCCCCACCCCCAATCTAATCTACTTATCGAAGAGGAATAATAATCTAAATTGGTAAGTAAACACAATGAACTAATGGGTTCTTTCAAAAGGTATGTTCTCCAAGCATATAAATAAAGGTTTTATAGTGGATATAAGTAGAGAAATTGGAAAATGAGTCAATTTGATCTTCCAATAATCAATTTTATTATTCATATTACATTCAAATCCATCATCAACTCCCTGACCTAGTTGTAAAATGAAAATTCCCCTTGCAAATGTAACTTCAAACTCTTCATCTAAAGTCAATATGGGCCTAAACCACATCCCCATCTATGAGGGATATGAAGATTCCAAATGACATTCTTTCACATGTGAAAAATTTTGGGGTGCCTCTAACATAAAAAAGGGGATAAGAAAATGAGTCAATTTAACGAATCCTTAGGACAAAGAGCCCTCATGTCGTTTATGAACTAGTACACTAAAAATAAAAAATGGTCAAAAACATAAATAAAAAATAATTTCCTTACATTTTCCAAATATCAATACATAAATCACTTCGTAGATTAGAATCTGAAAGAGATAAAATAAATTCTAGGAGAAATAACTCAGGAATATGATAAAAAAATATAGGATTTCCTTAGCTAGATTCCTTATGCCATTGATGAACAAGCCCTGGTACAATTAGGCTTACTAAAATAATTGTAGGACCATTGTGAATGTATGATATTTGGGAGAGGAATAAAACAAAAATGGTAAATATTACAACAATATTTAAAGAATTTGACTATCAGATGAAATGATCTCTAGTGAACCATTTGTTCAAATGAGCAACATATGAAAGATTATTGAAAATATAGTGATGCATTAGATAGAGATACATATGTTTGTCAAGTGAAAGTAGAAAATAAAAAATGGTCAAAAAATAAATAAATATTTATTTTCCTTACATTTTCCAAAGATCAATACATAAATCACTATGTAGATTAGAATCTTAAAGAGATAAAATAAAATATAGGAGAAATAGCTTAGGAATATGATAAAACAATATAGGATTTCCTTAGCTATATTCCTTATGCCATTGACGAACAAGCCCTGGTGCAATTAGGCTTACTAAAATAATTATAGGACCATTGTGAATGTATGATATCTGGGAGAAGAATAAAAATAAAAATAATATTAAATTTATTAATAAAAGTTAAGCTGGGTCTTAGGGTCAAAAATAGTCGTTATATAGCTGTTGGAGTCTCTGCTCAGTCTATTTAACTTGCTAGGCCAGATCTGTGTCTTCAACTTGTCCTGACGATGAACCACACTAGTTGGTTCGAAACGCGTCGACAAAGGTCATTTTTATGTGATTCATGCCGAAGCTATTCTTATAACTATGACAGATCACAGAAGTCTCAATTCTACAAAACAAAAATTGTAAATCTTACAACAATATTTAAAGAATTTGACTATTAGGTGAAATGAGCTCTAGTGAACCATTAGTTCAAATGAGCAACATATGAAAGATTATTGAAAATATAGTGATGCATTAGATGGAGATACATATGTTCGTCAAGTGCAAGTACACTAATAAATTTGTCAATCACTAACAAATCACAATGTAAGGGAATTCCCTCACAACTTCAGGAACACCAAGTCTAACTAGTGTGTTATTTGTGAGGATGTTAGCCACTTGACATAAGAGTGTCAATTAAATGGTCTAAACAAGCCTAATATCCACACTAAGGAAGAGCACCTCAGTTTGTTTCTTTAGCTTGGGATCAATCATGATATCTTAGTTTAATAGGAAGTAGACTTATGTGGCACTTAGCTCAGTAGAAGCAAAGTATATGCTAACAAATACAACAAGTGATGAGGTCGTTTTTCTTTGCAATTTTTTGTGTAAATTATTTGATCAAGAGTTGGATCCCTTGAATATTTTTTATAATAATCATAGTTTTATCAAGCTCTCTAAGAATCCATTGTTTCATGACTGATCCAAGCTCATAACAACACTATATCATTTCATATGCAATAGGATTTAGAAGGGAACAATGAAGCTTCAATATATATCCAAAAATAAACATGTTATTAATATCATAGCAAATCCCCTAGAAAAATGGAAGTTTGAAGCATTCAAAGATAGATTTGGATTGGTGTAAAACTCCTTCTTCCTTAAGAGGGAGTTTTGAGAAATACAGCTTGAACATGAGTTTCTCGCACATGATAGGTGTGAATGTGTGAAAAGTAGCTTGAGGCAACTTCTAATGACCACTTAGTAAAGGTGGGAAATAATACCATATTGTAAGTTCACTTAAATAAATAAAAGTGAAAAATCAAATTTCCTATGTTCTCTAGTCTTAGAAATCTAAATGAAATATTCTAGAGATTCTAGAGCATTAGTGAGTTAGATTTTATCTAGTATTAGCAATGCACCTTATTGTTGAGATAGGGTGGTTGTTAGGATTAAGGAGATTAGTTTCATAACTTTTGGGAAATTAGTTGTTAGGACTAAGGAGATTATTTGTTAAGATTTGGGAAATTAGTTATTGTTGTGAATTGTTATAACCTTATTTTCACACCTCAAATCAATTGAGGGACCTACCTTGGTTAATAGTCTTACCAGGTATTAACCTTGGGAAAATCCATTTTTAGAGCTCCACAGCTCCAACTACACTAACAATTAGTGATGTGTCACTTAGATGCACTAGTAGAAGGTGATGACCTTGCAAGCCTTTTGGATTTACTCATTTCCAAGGACATTTGTTCAAGAAGGATGGGTATGCCCTATCAAATGGTCTAGGAGTTTGTATTGGACACTACACTCACTGGGAACTAGATATATAAATTCACCCTCTCATCTCCTCATCAAATCTATATAGAGAAATTATTCCTAAGGGGGATTAGGTATATAGATAGTAATGTGATGAATTGATAAATCTTTAAAGAGACCCCTTGCCATCAAAAGGTAACCTTACTTATGGTCATTAGCTAATGAGGAGCTAAAGCCAAGGAGTTGGGAAGGATATTCTTACTCTGACTACATAAATGCATGATTAATGTTGCATTTTTAATATGCATCTTATTGTTTCTCCCCCAAATATAACGTATTTATTAAATACATGTTTAGATTTGGATTATATTAATATATCATGATTAGATATGAAATTTCTCTCACATTTGCATCGTTTGGAAGGAACTTTTTGTGTGTCCTTATGAATTGTGTGTAATGTTCCCCTCCACACCATAGCTTAAACCAATTCAGTGGAAGGTGTTACTTTGCTCTAACCTGACCTCCATTACTTCATCATGGAAATGGGGTTACAAAATTTCTTCCTTTTCCCAAATTTAGTGAAATTAACTTTGGGTTTCACCATCACACTCAACTCATCAATAACTTTCTAGAAATATAAATTTCATTGGAAATAAATAGCCACATCAAGATATATTTCCCTTCAAAATTTCACCATTAAAACCTTTCCAAGCATGCAAGACCTACCATGTGGCACCCACATGGTGCCCACATGTCAACGCCATGTCAGATTAACATAATGCTTCAATTAATATGTATTCAAGGTGTGAGATCTTGACGTAGTTATGAAAGTTTGACACCAAAATTCCCCGAAATCCTAGACCCCTGAACAATATTGGACTTGGGCCCACATAAAAATACTAAACTAGCTCTGCACTCTCACATACTTCAGCCCTTTGACCCTCCAAACTAGACTGGACCTGAGCCACATTTGGGCCCCGAACTAGCTCTGCACTCTTGTGCACTTAGGCCCTTCAACCCTCCAAACTAGTCTAGACCTAAGTGCACATCCAAGGCCTAGCCTACCTCTGTAACCTCATAAATATTCAACTAGGCCTGCTCTGAACACACCTAATTCCAGACCAGACTTATCCCATCATGTAGTAGCGACATAACTATATGTATTATGTGAACATATGGACCAATACGGGTCTAGATCAGCTACAAAGTAGCCACTAAAGGCTATTTTCATTAACCATTAGAATGACTTTATGTGTTCTTATGTAACCCTTCCAAGGATTCAACTAGTGTTCTCTGAGAACTTTGTCTAACCCAACCATGCCTAATCACATCAACCCACACTGATTCATCCACTTACTAAATTCACAAGCACGAACCATGAATAAATCATATTCATGACAGAACAAGAATGGATTTTACTTGAGCATCATGTTCAATCCAAATACATGGCTACGTTTCTCTACAGATTCACTTACAATAGTACCAGGCCTGCTTATCCAGGTCTTAATTAACCTCCCCGTGCCGATGAAATAACCATGCTTAAATGCATGATTCCAACTTTGCTCAAATCCATGATCAACAATTACTCATCCTGAATCAATGCTAACTTAAACAAGAAAAATAAAGCCCTTAAAACAACCACAACTTGACAGTGCCCAAGCACAAAACTACTCCAAAAATTATACACATATACATACAAGATGATCATTGCTTTTAAGCACGATATCAATGAAGTTTCGTTCTTAACATACATCATAGGATATGTAGTGACCTTGTAATTCGAAAACATATCAATATACACAGGGAGATTCCAGTCCCTAATATTTTTATGCATAATACTGTAGTACATACCATTGCAAATGCATACAAGGAATACACTTTCCACAATGGCATTTCCAATACACAAACAATGTTATACCACAATAACATTCAATATTCAGATGCATCAAATATACAAGTAATCACTTATCTTATATCTCTAAATGACTATAAATTAAGGATGGGACTTCAACTCTCCACCCAACCATAGGTCAACTACATTGCAAACTTTCTTTTAGTTGACCACCCCCGAGCCGAATTCAAATTATAAGGAGGTAAATTTCTTAGGATTACTCAACCAGTCACACATGGCAAATGTCCATTTCTCAAGTTATCTCTCTACAACTCCTCATTGTAACACCATAGGGACCTAAAAAAATCACACAACAACCACCAAGGTTCAAGTAAGGCACATAGAGTCTCAATTTAGTTCTATAAATGGATTACATATGCACAATGGGAGGTTTGTTAGATGGATTAACTACTATATGAGTAAAGAGTACATTCGTCTAAGTATTTTATCAATGGGTGCTAACTCTAGTGCTATCAACCCCATGGTTACACTTAGCATCTATCAGCCCCAACTAGTACACGAGAGCCTCAACCTAACTAGTAGTTTCTCAACCCAACAAGTTCCCAGTGGTTTATTAACCCCGAGGCAAGCCACTTCTCAGGTGCTTTATCAGAACGTATGTTCTCATGGGTTTATCAACTCATTAAGCACTTTAGTGTCAACATTCCACTAAACTCTCTCTTTCACACAACACATAAGCACATACATTGGCCTTAGTAAAAAAAAACATAAAACATACATAAGCCTCATAAGAATTACACACAGGCACAACAAAGGCCTTAGTAAACTCTCAGAATCTATCTCTCAAGTGTAGAACACAAGTTCTTAGGAAGTCTGAGTCTTTCAGGGAACCACCCTAGCTACCAGACTCACTTCGTGTTCTCCCTCTTTTTCTCTGGCACTCTCTCTCAAGACATAAGAATTTGTCCTGGAATTTTCCTATCCTCGAATTCTCAAATCCCTCCTACGATCAACTCCTCTCCCTCGTCTCTCCTTTGATATTTCCCTCTCCCAAATTCTCTTAGGTGTTGATCCTATCAACAAAATTCATGAGGGAAAGTCTTCCCATTCGTCCTCCACTCAAGAGGCCCATATCCTCTATTCAATGACTACACAATAGTTTCATTAAACCAATAGAGATTTAGGTGATTAAATAAATGCAAGGATTGGGTTTATAAGAAACTACTCGTCCTTAGGCCTCTAAATTTGTGTCCACTTCCTTAGCTAGTCAATGTGTTTACATTTCCACGTTATTTACATGAATTATAATTCATAATAGTATTTACAAGAGGCATTAGCTACAAGGGTTGTCACAAACCCCACCCCCTTAGAGGAAACCATCCTTGTTGTTCTATACTAAAACATAGAATTTACAACTGCTTTATATACACAAATTTTTACATTCATATACATTTACATTCACATTTGATTAACCAACAAAAAAAATGGGTATGATATCCTCATCTATTCACCCATCTCCCGGGTGGCTTCATCTAGTCCAAAGTGCCTCAGCTGCACCTTGACTGGTTCGATGACTTGATTCCATAGTGAAATATGTCTCCAATATAGTATGCATAATGGATTTGGATGAAACTCTTCTTGGTTCGACCTATAACACAGACCAATCGATCACATGGTTAGTGTCATGTATATACTTCTTGAGGAAATAAATGTGGAAAACATCACGTGCCTTCATTATCGGTGGTAAGGTCATTCTGTAGGCCATTGACACCCCTCTCTCAATAACTTGAAATCGCCCACAAAGCCATGGTGCCAACTTGGCACAAGACCCAATTCTTAATGAGATTTCCATTAGTCTAATGTGGAGATACACAAGATTGTTGGGTGTGTGTTATATTCTTTCCACGACTACCCCATGTGGGGGGTGTCATGGACCCCCTATACATTATGCAGGGCATTGTAGGGGGGTCACAGGTGGGGCGGTAGCCCCCTTGCATGGGGTCTGGGGTAGCACCCTAGAATTTTTTTTTGGACCCTATATTGGGTGGGCAAACCTACCTATGGTTTTGTGCATGGATGTCGCACATGGTTTTGGGCATGATGCTTTTCTATCCATGGTATTTTGTAGATCCGGTCAGGGGAACTATGATTATGGGGTTAATGTATTGGGGTTTATGGATTCTTCAACATGTATATATAAGTATTGTAACATTGAAATGAATATAATGAAAACCAATCTAGTAGTCCCGGTTTTGGGATCCACGGGAAAATCTCTATGTATATCTATTTTATGTCTTATGCTCTTGCCATTGTTTATTTTATGTTTTTTTATAATTTTTGTGCAGGTAATTTATGTATGGGGTTAAAACCTACATTTGGTATCAGAGCTATTTTGGCTTCAAGGGGACGCCTTTTCTGCTGAGGAGTTTTTCTCGGGCATGTGGTAGACCCTGTTCAATGGGAGATCTATGGGATCGATTCTTGTGGTGAAAGAAGATGGATAGCAGTAGAAAGATAATGTTAGGTCCCTATACTACTAGTGTAACCCCTTATTGTTATTAGTGAAACCCCCTTATTATATTATTTTGCCCATGTAGTCCCCATATTGTTATTATTGTGCCCCATAGAAGCCCACTATTGTTATTATTGTTCCCTTACATTATTATTGTTATGTCAGCTCTGATTATATTATGACCCCTCAAACTCCTATTTATAGAAAGGAGGTCTTGTCATTTGTATCATCCAAGAATTGTTCATTTGTGTAATTTAAAGGATGTTTCCCCCTTGAAGAGGCTGATTCTTAAGTCGTTGATCTATCTTTTTGTGAGTTGGTTTCATAACATTTAGTATCAGAGCTTTGGATTCTAGGGTTTCATTGCTCCAAACAGGCCATCGTGGAATTTTCGCTATAACTTTTTCTCTACGAAGTTTCAGAAGCTAAAGCAAAAACCCATTTGATCCAAAATCGTTCTAAACCTCAGGTCTGAATTTCAGATCTTGTCTCGCTATTTTTTCGGAGATACGATCTAAGGAAGTTAGGGTTTTTGCAAGCTCCATACTTCCATCTCAAACAAGTCATTGTGGAATTTCCACTATAATTTGTTTTGTGAGAAGGTTCAGACTCTAAAATTAAAACCCATTTGAGCCGAAATTTTGGTGAAGCTCAGATCCAAATTGCAAATCTTGTTTCACTATATTTTTGGAGATACAGTCCAAGACATTTAGGGCTTTTGTAGGATCTTGAATTATATCTCAAACATGTAACCTGGGGAAAATTGTCATAATGTTTTTTCTGAGCATCAGATTGAAATTTTTTCAGAAGTTACAAAAATAGGACAACCTGTAGTTTGTTGTATCTCAGATTCAGGTCCTAAGGTCAAACTAGTGACACGTGGAACTTCATATGAGCTAGCTCTACTGAACAAGTCTATAATCATGTCATCGTGGGAGATTTGGCATAAGTTTTCTTGGGGAATCCAATCTTGATCAGACTTGCAGGGTTAGAAAGAGGACTTAGAGGGCTACTGCAGGATGCAATTTTAGATCTTAGAGATTCGAAATTACATAGATACAACAGATTCAATATCGAGCTCCTACAAAGTGAAAAATGTGTGTAGATTTTTTAAAATTTTGCATAAGTTTGGTTTGAAAAATTAGTTTGAAGGAATTCAAAGGGCATAATGAAGCATTATTATCATTAATTGATGCCCCGAAGAAAGAAAATGGAAACACATAGTAAGCAACCTGAAAGCTCTAGCATGACTCATGAAGAAGAGGAAGAAATGCAACATGATATATCAAATTTACGAGAC